>OOFB01015071.1:6401-65989 GCA_900323305.1 Trachyrincus murrayi | reverse complement strand
ACAAAATGTATAAAAAGAAAAGACACAATCTGTATAAAGGGCCGATATAAAAGGTTAATGTTGACGAACTGGAGAGTGCTCTCCACACACACACACACACACACACACACACACACACACACACAGCCTTGCTTTTCCCGCCACTACAGGTGCTGCTTCACCTCAGTCCACCCCCCCCTCCATTATAACACCCAGTGTGACTGGCAGACACCCTGGGGGGGCATCTCTGTCATCAGGGAGACGCACCACAAGGACAGGGGGGGCCGGGGGGCGCGTCACCCCAGCCAGACGAGGTTCCAGTCCTCCATCATGGTGGGTATCAGTGTACAGCAGGTGTTTACCAACACAAGACCACTCCCAGGCCAGGCTGAACAGGATCATTAAATCCCCCCCCACACACACACACACACATGCACGCACGCACACACGCACGCACGCACACACGCACCACTCCGACGATGAATGGCTTCTAAGCACAAACAAAGCCGTGCCTGCCTGCGTAGCCGAGCACTGGAGGCACAAGCCCTGAATCTTGTTATGGTGCGTTTCATTACCCAGAATTCAAGACGGCAGTTTCCCCAACTTCCTCTGCCAGGAAGTAAATGGCTCAGATTAATCATATTTTGTCCGACGTCGCCAGAGAAGAGGGGAAATGGTTGTCTGGTGTTCACGTGAGACCGGGGAGTTCTCATTGGTACAAATATATGTATGTGTGTGTATGTCTTTCTTTCTGTGTGTGTGTGTGTGTGTGTGTGTGTGTGTGTGTGTGTGTGTGTGTGTGTGTGTGTGTGTGTGTGTGTGTGTGTGTGTGTGTGTGTGTGTGTGTGTGTGTGTGTGTGTGTGTGTGTGTGTGTGTGTGTGTGTGTGTGTGTGTGTAAAATGCTGCCTAATGTTTTAGGAATCCATACTTCAGTCATCCTTATCCGGTATGTTGTATCAGAGCAGTGCTGTGTGCATATCAGGACATGTCTTGTTACATTGGTAAAGCTATTATGAAGTCCTTGCAACCGTTCCTAACTTATGTGCTTATGTCTCTGTTTATTGTTCAGGCATGCACTGGAAAGTTTATGCCCGTTATGCAGTGGCTGTATTTTGATGCATTGGAGTGCCTGGCGGAAGAGGAAGGACTGTTGCTCTCAGAGGAAGAGTGTGCACCTGTAAGTGCAAATATTCACACACTCGATAATCACTCCATGAATCAGTGGCAAAAACTGCACCTTACCTCTCCATATCTCCACCTCCCCCCCCCCCCCAGAGGAACAGTCGCTACGATGGGCAGATTGCAGTGTTTGGCACCAAGTTACAGGACGAGCTTGCCAAGCAGCGCTATTTCCTGGTGAGTCAGCCAATCGTAAGGTTGCCAGAGTGTCCTGTTGCTGGGAGGTTTTTATATTTTTCTTCAATGAGTTGAGATTAAGATCAGTTGAAATGATCATATCATTTGTATACATTGTTCTGAAAGAGATTAACGTTTTTTTCCCAGCTGAATCATTTGGTGTTTAAAATGTTGTAAAGGATGGTAAATGCCCATTACAAGTAACCACAACCTAAAGTAATGTACCTGCTTTGTCTGACAAAAAAAGTGTTCATTTATAATCATCTAAAATATAATGCTACCAAATAATGGCACAGATTCACTATTATGAATCCATTGTCACTGTCATTGTCTGATCTGTCTGTTATTGACTCATTTTCAAACAATATTGTGACCATGTCAGGTGGGAGCAGGTGCCATTGGCTGTGAGCTGATGAAGAACTTTGCCATGATGGGGTTAGCCAGTAAAGAAGGCGAGGTCATCGTGACAGACATGGACACCATTGAGAAGTCCAACCTCAACAGACAGTTCCTCTTCAGGCCTTGGGATGTTACGGTTAGTAGCATCAAATCTGTTCTTGCATGTGCATTGAAAAGCAGAGTCCCTGATAGTGTTAACATTGATCACAATGGTTCCAGCCGGATCTGCATTGATGGGATATTATTCACTGGGTATTATTGCATTGAACCTCCCGTTTCCTATTTGTATTATTCCAGGGCATCTGAAGTAACTGCAGTTGACGCATGGCTCATGATCCACATTATGTACTAAGACAAACGATTGTGTGTGGGTGGTTGTAGTCTATTAGGAGTAATAGTTTTATTGATAGACTATTTGTCTGGCAGGTACAGTGCTGTTAAAGTAAAATGAGGAAATGAGCTGGAAAGTAGTTGTAATGAAAGCCACCTGGAGGAAATGCTGCCACCAGATCTAGTTCACAAACCTCAAACACTGTCTTTAGAGTTCTCCATAAGCCCCGGCTGCCTGCTAAACAGCCGCCTAGTGAGATATTCCGGGCCGACTTATACCTTTCTAATGCGTAAATGTATATTTTATCTGCCCTCTTGTAATTTGTGTGTGCGCGCTCAAATCACTTTGCGATGACACGCTTCACTCCACTCATTACATTACATTAGTCATTTAGCAGAAGTCATCACTTCTCTTTCCTCCTTCTAAAGTGTGTATGCGACTCAGTCGACTGTAGGTAAAATCGACTGAGTATTCTGCTGCTCTGCTTGGACAATTTCATTCGCAAACTCATTCAATCCCTAAATTCCAATCCAATAAAAACAAAGCTTTGAGTTGCTAGGCAGAGATTCCTGATTAATATCTAATCCTGATTAGATTAACTAAAACCATTTGTCCTTAATTACTTTTCACATGTTGATGGGCACTGGTACAGAGTCATGCTTTATTTTTAATCTTTTATCTATTGTTCATTTATCACTTAAATAGAATGGCAGCAGCCAAATATAACTGTTCTTTATTGTAAATTAACTCTTATTAATCTCTGTTTTGACTCTGCGCCTATTTTATTTAGTTGTGCCCCTACTTTTGTGGACTGCCACTAAAAATTTCAACCCTAGGAGTGCTCGCAGTGAAAAAAAGTCAGCGTAGAGCCCTGATCGGTAGTGAAAACCTTTACGACCCACCTCTTATCTGATTGTCTAAGCGACCATAATGTGACATTGATGAGTGCCGCTGCTGTTTGGCTCTCAACCAAAAGGGTGCTTTCACACCTGAGGTGTTAGGTCCGTTTTAATCGAACCTTGGAGCGTTTTGACCGATAGTATGGTTCGTTTGGGGTGGTGTGAACATTGGAACTCAGGTGCTCAATCCTTGGTCCGCTTCCAAGTTAACTGGTTCGGTTCACTTTAGGTGTGAACGTGATAGGAAGCGAACCAAAAAACAATGCATTGTGGGTTGAATGTACACTTTTGCCACAAACTTGAAATAATAAACCTATTCAGCCAGGTAGGCCTACATTAACTTTTCCAAGATTAAAAAGAATCACGGTCAGATGTGGTGCAATCACACACTCAAATGTAATGTCTAGAAATCCATTCCGTGTTTTCCGCCCCCATTGGTTCTAAACACACCAACAACTGAGTTAACAAAGAGTTTTCCAAAAGCAAAATATCTATAAAGGTTTCGAGTTTCCTGGTTTAAGATGAGATTCTTTATTTGTTTGGTTTTATTAGTTAACCTTGTACCTCAAGCCTAGCAAGAACGAAGAGCCTGCAAATATCTGGTTGTTCATACATTAACAGGCAAGGTATGTAGCGTCATATGGCTTTGGATTGAATGCCATAATACTAATAATCCTCCCAATATGATAAGGCCTAATGTTAGTCATGTTTATATATAATATAATACTACAATAATTTTAGATGAGAGATGACTATTGTGGGACAGAGGGGAGAATTAAATAGGCCAACATACAAATAGACTAAATAAGTAGGCCTACTACAAGACTGTAAATGACTCGTAAGTGGGTATATTTTATTGATATATAGACTTTTGAGGGGTTTGAGTAGGCTCAATGCTGCTCTAAGTAGAGAAAGGAGTCAGTGAAGCAAATATGAAAAAAAAGCATTGCTAACAAAAACATATTTTTGAGATTCTAAAAACTGCTTCATATAAATGGGTCTGAATATCACTGACAGGCTTTTTGTTTGTCACTTGGGTAGAACACCTAGCAAAATATAACCTGATTGATTTGTAGGAGCGCCACATAGTTTTTTGTAGTTTTCATGCAAAAAAAAGTCACCTTTTTGGGTCATCACCAGTTTGCACCCCTGTTTATAGATGGTCTTATTTTAAATTTTTATGTTGATGAATAAATGTCACATATTATGATAATGTCCTCAAATTGCATAATATATTTTTTTTTTTGGGCTCCAGAAAATGAAGAGTGAGACTGCAGCAGCGGCGGTGAAGCAGATGAACCCCTCCTTCAACATCACGGGGCACCAGAACCGCGTGGGTCCCGACACGGAGAGGGTTTACGACGACGACTTCTTCGAGAGCCTCAATGGTGTGACCAATGCACTGGATAACGTTGATGCACGTAAGGAAGCGGTCTTCAATTCTATAAATTTTTATTGCAAGTGTTATTTGCACGAATGCCTCTTGAATGGGGTGTTGCTTAATCAAGGCCCTGGGCTTATTCTGACTTGAGATTCAAGGACTTGATGTGGAAGTATTAAATTCCCCTTTTGGCTCTCTAATTCTGTTTCATTGCATCTCTTTACGTGTACGTGTGTGTGTCCGTAGGTATGTATATGGACCGGCGGTGCGTGTACTACCGCAAGCCTCTGCTGGAGTCAGGTACTCTGGGCACCAAGGGCAATGTGCAGGTGGTCATCCCCTTCCTCACAGAATCCTACAGCTCCAGCCAGGACCCCCCAGAGAAGTCCATCCCCATCTGCACCCTCAAGAACTTCCCCAATGCCATCGAACACACACTACAGGTCAGTAGACCGATGCACACGTTCACAGATTGCAGTCGTGTGCAGAAAAATGTGCGGCAAGCGCGCCCTTCAAAGGGGTCATGTTTTAGCAGTTTCATATGTTAGTTTTATTTTGGCTATGCATGTGTAGTACACATATACCCTGAAGCTGTGTTTGCACTGCTCTATAACTTGTGTCCTCTCTCCCTGTTTAGTGGGCACGCGATGAGTTTGAGGGACTATACAAACAACCTTCAGAGAACGCAATGCAGTATCTCACGTGAGTCCCCATCCTCACCACATTTGGTGATCAATGTGATTATGGCATCACATGACTATGGGTTTTAAGAACTACGACAGGGTTGTCCTACAAGGGTGAGTGGTTGCCGAAGCACAGAGAACATGACTTGACCCATCATTTCGCCATGACTAGATTGTATTCTATGGTAGAGCAGGAGGCCAGAGCATGTACAGTACTGTAGAGGAGGGCTTTCATGCAGAGAGCTGGTTGTGATGTTCTACTCTGTTGCTAAGCAACACTTGCTGAACGAGAGACCCAGGGTGGGGTTTCCATTTTGCCCAAACTGATAACAGTACGATTATTAGGCCTACCAAGCTAAGTACAATGCCCCGGCCCCCTTATCAAACAGAATGGCTGCTGTAGTGTTGTTAATTTGATAGGCCTACATCGTTTTGTTAGGCTACCATATTTCAGTCTGTTGTGCAATGTTAGGATATAATAATAATAATAATGCCAACAATGGCATTCTAATTATATAATTGTAACAAATCACACAGTTGATATATATTGTAACATTTGATAGACTTATTCGCTTGAGAGAAGACACGCATTAAAATTATATACACAAACAAATAATAACGAAGCAGGAAGTTGAGTACTCTGCACGTATGGCGACGTGTGTCAGACACAGCACACAATCAGAAATACATTTTATTTTGTTTTGCAAGCAAATATAGTCTTACTAAAATCACGTGGTGCGCTTCCATCTGTATCGGAAGGGCTCTGCCCTCGCGTGCGTACAATCGGTTGGGACCTTGTGTCTTATGCACATGATTGGGGTGGATCCATAGAAGACACGGCCCATGGCTTGACTCTCGTGCATCCAGCTCAATGCGTGTGTTCATACTTATCTTTTCCTCATACAGAGACCCCAAGTTCATGGAGCGTACACTGAAGCTTCCTGGAGCTCAGCCCCTGGAGGTGCTGGAGGCAGTCTACAAGACCTTGGTAACAGACTGCCCCCACAGCTGGGCAGACTGCGTGACCTGGTCCCGCAACCACTGGCAGTGCCAGTACAGCAACAACATCCGCCAGCTGCTGCACAACTTCCCCCCAGAGCAGGTACACACGGTGCCTACTGCATAACTAAACTTCAAAAAGGGTGTTTATCGTAAATAATTTGTAGATTGCATGGAATTGATGTTGAGTTGTCTTTTGATTTTACAGCTGACCAGTTCTGGTGCTCCCTTCTGGTCTGGTCCTAAAAGGTGTCCCCACCCCTTAGAATTCAGCACTGACAACGTGAGTTCCCTCACTGCCTTGAGATCATGACCTTCAGGCAGCATCGTCTGTCTTCTTCCGTCCTCACCGGCTTGGCATTTCTACAGCATTTCCTCCTGTGTGTTTTTAAACCCTTCCAGGATCTACACATGGACTATGTCATGGCAGGAGCTAACCTGTACGCCCAGACGTACGGCATGTCCAGAAACACCGACCGCGCCGCCTTGGCCAAGATTCTGCAGGAGATCAACATGCCCGTCTTCACTCCCCGCTCTGGTGTGAAAATCCACGTGTCGGATCAGGAGCTACAGAGTGCCCACGCCTCAGTCGGTAAGACCCTTCTCTGAACAGAGAACACGCGATATCACTGGAGGGTTCTCGGCTCGGTTAAATGTGGTGTTGGCATTCTACGACTGGCCCTATTAAGAGTAAGCCGTCCCCACTCCCCTCGAGGAACTGAGGGGACCGACGTTCAGATCGTCTGACTGTTCCTTTTGTGTTTGTGTGTAGATGACTCGAGACTGGAGGAGCTTAAGACCCTGCTGCCCAACTTGGATTCTTCGTCCAAGTTCAAGTTGACCGCCATTGATTTTGAAAAGGTCACACCACCAGTTTCTTCATCGTACACAAACCTGCATTATTGTGTTACAACGCCCCCCTCCCCTTTGAAGACATGCTGATTTGTTTGCTTTTCTTTGTGGGTTTCAGGATGATGACAGCAACTTCCACATGGACTTCATTGTTGCTGCGTCCAACCTCAGAGCAGAGAACTACGACATCCCCCCTGCAGACAGACACAAGGTGGGACCGCACGCTTCAAAGTGATCTTTGTTAGGCCACATTAATTCCTATACCAGCTAGGACTGTTTGGTCTTAAGATGCAGTTTTTTTTTTAATACAAGTATACATCTTGGGACAAAACGTCTCTTGAATAGATCAGTAACATCCATAAGTCAAACCCTTTGTCACTGGGACAGATTTTAAACTACAGCTGCAGATTTCACATGCCGATTTTAAGCTAGTACAGTGTTCCCACGGATCCTTAAAGTCTTAAGGCATTGAATTCATTAATCTAAAAATGACGCCTTCAAATTATTATTAAAATGTCTTGAATCAATCTTTCAAAAGTCTTAAAAATGCTAAGACATGGGAAGTAGGATTTTATTAATCGTTTTTTTTCTAACATTGCAATTTAAAATCTCAAAATAATTGCTAACATTAATTTTTTAAATAATTCATGGAATGCCTCACGCATTAACATCACGCAGATCAGGATCGTGGAACCAACAACACTTTTACATACAGTATTTTTTTTATTATTTGAAGTACATTCTAAAGTTATTGTAAAGTTGGTCTTGAATTTAATTCAGTGGCATTAAAAAAAATCTTGAATCGAACTTGCCTTAAGCTGTCGAAACCCTGTCACTGGCGGAGTAATGTCTAGAGATGAGGCATTTTTTATTTGAGCATGGCTAGGTGTGCCGTTATGCTCATTTGATCACGTTCTGAAGGTCTAGGTGACCAATCGGGTCGCTCGTTCTGAACTACCTGTGGTATAATGTAGTTTAACACTACTTCCCTACCCTCTCCAGAGCAAACTGATCGCGGGTAAGATCATCCCGGCCATCGCTACCACCACAGGCTCCGTGGTGGGCCTGGTGTGCCTGGAGCTCATCAAGATCGTTCAGGGGCACAAGAAGCTGGAGTCGTTCAAGAACGGCTTCATGAACCTGGCCCTGCCTTTCTTCGCCTTCTCGGAGCCCATTGCTGCTCCCAGCCACAAGGTAAGATCTGTCCAGTGATGGAGAAAAAGCACTTGTGCGTAGGTTACTTATGATGTTTTAAATGTGACCATCAGTCATTTTCTATTGACTATAGGGCATGAAATGGGTATTTTAACTCCATGGGGGATTTTAAAATGTTTTTTGGGGGGGAATCTGAAATACCTGATGGTAATATTTGTGTAAAAAGTGTAGTGCAGTTTGGTGAAAAGCGTGGATCTCCTGTGATGACCCAAGCCATGCTAATACTGATACACTAGGCGGACACAGTGTGTGTCTGTCCTGCTGTAAGTGAGTTCAACTCAACTTCTCACGCTGATGGGATCAGTGTGGGCTGAGGAGTAGACTGTCAAGTAGTGCTTTGGTCTGCTGTTCACTCTAGAGGATGGACTAGTGGAGTACTAACCTCTCTCCCTCCTGCTTTGATGTAGTATTATGAAATCGACTGGACATTGTGGGATCGCTTTGAGGTGAAGGGCATTCAGGCCAACGGCGAAGAAATGACCCTCCGGCAGTTCCTCGACCATTTCAAGGTACATTGACTTTTCACGCACCTCAACATGTCCAATCGTTTTCTCTCGTACTACGTCCTATAACTCTCTCTGTGTGTGTGTGTGTGTGTGTGTGTGTGTGTGTGTGTGTGTGTGTGTGTGTGTGTGTGTGTGTGTGTGTGTGTGTGTGTGTGTGTGTGTGTGTGTGTGTGTGTGTGTGTGTGTGTGTGTAGAATGAGCATAAGCTGGAGATCACCATGCTTTCTCAGGGAGTGTCCATGCTCTACTCCTTCTTCATGCCTGCTGCCAAACTCAAAGAGAGACTGGAACTACCGTAAGTATCTATTAACGTGCACAATTATTCTGAGATAATGTGTGTGTGACTAATGCTGACTCATAGGCACTATTTAAAAACGTTAAACTCACCTGGAGGTCACATTGAATCAAAGCGCCTACTATGTCATGCGTTCTTTTTTTCATATTCATTATTAGGGGAGTGCTGCTAGGTAGCTCTCAGGTATTGTTATTCTTAGTCTTTATTATTTTTCTTTCTTTCGATCATTCTTTTTTTTTTAATATTGTATACTTTTTTAAATCAACTTTTAAACATAGCATTTGGAAGTCAATTCTGTGTCAATTTCTGTGACTTCACAACTTGGTCAAGTTTTAACCTTTAAACGTTCAAACATTATCATCAACAAAAACAAAAAATTTCTTTATACTTACAGATACAGATTTTCAATATCTTTTATACTTGTTGAGATTTGTTTGTTTATGTAATTTTCGTATATTGTCAGGCTCCAGATACATTAACACAACTGATTGTGATAGCTGATTAAGCCTCAGCAGTTTGTCCCTCTCTCACTACTGCTAATGATATATCATACGAATACTACTTATCATACCCATACTACTATGTATCATATTCGTACTAGTCATACTAATAGGCCTACTTATCATACAGGCCTCATACTACTTCTACTAATTTATCATTCTACTTCTACTACTTATCATACTAATACTACTTCTGCGACTTATCATGCTTATACTACGTCTACTACTTATCATACTAATACTTCATCATTCTACTAGGCCTACGTTCAAACTATCACTCTTTGACATTATTAAACCCGTTTGTATACTCTTAGGCTTACTCCATTCAGACTTGAGACCTTTGAACTCTAGATGTCTTAAACTATGAAGCTTTATTCAACATATGTTAAAGCGTATTTTACTAGTTCTAGTTCTAGTTCATTTCATTGTTTTTTTGTTTCTTCAGGATGACCGAGATCGTGACCAAGGTGTCTAAGAAGAAGCTGGGCAAGCATGTGAAGGCCCTGGTGTTCGAGCTGTGCTGCAACGACCTGACGGATGAGGATGTGGAAGTGCCCTACGTCAGATACACCATCCGCTGAGAGAGAGAGAGAGAGAGACACACACACACACACACACACACACACACACACACACACACACACACACACACACACACACACACACACACACACACACACACACACGAGAGAGAGGCAGGGGTGGAGGGTGGGTACAGCCGTGGGTTTTTTTTGGGGGGGGGGGGGTCGGATATCGGTCGGCTGCATGGGATCAATCCCTGAGGCCTGTGGTTGTAACCCAGTGCCCGTTTGTACATAAGCACCGCTGAGCTGACTTTTCTAAGGCTGTACCTGTCCGTACGTTGGGGAGACGGGGCACGGCTGTGTAGACAGGAGTGTCGTTAAAGAGGAAAAAAGGGCAGCCTGTTTACCGGACCTCTAGCAAATATCTGTACCAGAACCATATTTCCACCCAGTTTGATAATTGTGCGCCTTAGTGTTTGCCTTCCCTTTGTGCCTCATAGCCCAGCTACCGTCTCTCCAACCTCCCCCAGCTTCTCTCTGCCTCTAGACCTCGGTAACTCTTCAACAGGGCACACCCTTTTTATCTCCTCCAGGCCTATCCATCTAGACCTACATTGCGGCTTTTTTCCACAAACAAGTCATGGAAGTTATACAAGTTTCTCATTTAAAAAAAAAATAGTAAAGACAATTTGGATTTGTTTTTTTTTGTACAAACCCAAATCTAATTGATATTGCAAATTGGAATTGTTATGATATGCAAATAAATGGCCCATCTCCTGACTGTAGAAAAATCTCTTGAGTGGATGCGCAAGGACAAGGGCCCTAGCAGACGACAACCAGACCCCCCCCCCTGTCTGTTGCCTTGTCAGGTGTCTCGACAACCCCCCCCCCTCCCGCCTAGAGTCAACTTATTCCACCTGGCGCTCCGGCTTTCAGAGAAGCACTTGCACATGACTTGAGTTTCCACTTATCTTTCTTTTTCATGTGGTGTTTATTTTTCTATTTTATTTGGAGGCAGGATTGTGGTGCACAAACCTAGTAGATCACAAACTGTCTTCTTTCTACTTTGTTAAACTCCAGATGATATTACAGTGTAAGAGCAAGGCAATGAGTTGTATCCTGGAATGGGAGCACTTAATGTGATAGTGAATAAACATGTTAAAAGATGTGTCAGCGTTTCTCTTCATTTGCTTATTTGGTTTGAAATCTCTACGAAGAAATGTGTGGGGGTGGTTTTGTATTCTAGTGAAATGAAGAACTTCAACTCATCCCGGAAATCTTTGTCAGCAAACACCTACGATAGAATTTGCAATCAATGCTGGCAATCTTATTTCCCAAGTGATTACATTAAATCTGAGCATATGGCTTAAATTGCAAGGAATGGGGTGAAAAAAATAATCACTTCCTCAACCTTCACTTCCTTCTCAAGTTTGTTCAGTTAATTGCGCTTGTCTGACAATTGTTGAGCGTTTCAGTGTTCAGCTCTGTTCTAAAAAGCACTGTTAAGGAAAGATGTGAAACCCGTAAAGGATGTGGTCTGAGCAACCGTGAAGGGGAAGCAAGTGCATGGTTAGTGGTAGTTGTGCAGAGGTGAACAGCTGAAAACCTTGTCTTCGTCATTTTGGATATTATGTCAAATTCATTTGCCGAATGGATGTTTCAGTGAGGATGTGTTGATGAACCAAGATTGCTGAAGACAATGGACATTGAGGATTCGTTGACTTCTTGGTATGTCAAAACTTGTGTGAATCTTAAGACTTGGTAGTCATGTTAATGCCAAGGCAACTTGCTTTATCTTCTATAAGATTTAGGCATTCTAACATGGTAACATATCGTGATTCGTTTTACGCTCATCTAAAGCCTAATGTGATGTTGAAATGAAATGCTGAGCCATTAACATTACTTATAAGGAATGCTATGTCTTAACTAGTGTTCATTAACACAATATTTGCATTTAACCCCAGCAAGATAAACGCCATGTGGACCCAATAGGCATATAGATGTGACTTGATGTATAAAACATGAACAATAATATAAATTGTTAACTTTCTGTTTATTTGTGCGGTTACTGCCTTATTTAGGTCTGAGGTGTCAAGAGACATACAGTGTAACCTCTCGGACCATACCTGTGTAAGTCCACTGCAACTCTCATACTCTTATCTTCTTCTTTCTCTTCTGTTGAAGCCTCTTTGTTCAGCCTTTTAAAAACCTGCGAATTTCACTTCTAAACTATGTAGAAAAAGAGAAAGCAGGAGCCATTTGTGAATCCTGCTCTCAGCATCACAGAGGTGAGTGATCAGTGATCACCAAGGTCTTTTTTTTGTCTTTCTTTCTTACTTTATTTCCTTCTCTGTAGCAGGACGTTAGCCCATTTGTTACTGCTGTCCTGAGAAAAGAGTTTGCACTGCTTTGTTGAAGCTCACTGACACAGTAGTTCATTTCTTGACGTTTATCCATTTTTAGGCTTACAGTTGTTTTTTGTGTTTTATATTATATTTTAAATATGATATGCCTTTTTGCATAAACAACACAACATAAAACGCATACATGTGTGTGTTTGTCTTCAGGACATTTAACATGCCTTACTGGTGTGTTTGTGACAGACATGTATGATACTACACATAGGCAAGGTTTCGTTCTCCTTCCTCTTTGAAGGTTCACACAGGAAATGAGAGATCTGCATCATGCAACACCACCCTCCTCAACACCCTCCGCTATTCATATCCTCTTGCTTTTGTCTCACCGTTCACGTTGCTTAACCTAGTTTCTCTCTTTTTGGCTGGAGGTGTTAGACTTTTTTTTCCTTCCTTATTAATCTGTGATAATTTAATATGCACTACACCTCACAATTACATTTAATAATGCACATATGAATACCCCAAAACATATGTTTTCTCTATATTTTATTCTGGTTACGTTTCTTCTCATGAAAGCTTTCTGTACAATGGAAAACTGTCCATTGATAATTGATTATTCAGATAAATGATTTGCTCTGTTTTTAGGACGATGAGGAGGATGACCATGAAAAGGCCGCGGAGCATAAGAAAGACTCGGAGGTGAAGTTCTTCTCACTAGTAAACATTAGTCAACTTCTCAATCATTCATCTTTTTCATTTCCAGGAAGGCCGCTTCCATTATCGATTGGTTTGTCACTCTCTGTTATAATGTCATGCACACATTATCTCCAGGAACCAAGTCATAAGAGGGTTAGACCTGTGGCAAAGTCTAATAGCCTGACGGGCGTCATAACCCACGTAAAGACTCCCGCCCTGAAACGCATCGGACAGTCTATTACGGTAACCCACACCCACACAAATACTGAGCAAAACAAATGAGGAGCTGTGTCCGTTTTTCTACTACTGATATTCTTCTCGTGACACTTACAGCGCTCCATCAGCTTCCGAACGGAGGCGCGACCTTTGCCCCCAGCTCTCCGCTCTCGGCAGAAGCCATCCTTGTTCACGCGGAAACGTAACAACCAGTGCTGGAGCGACACCGTGGAGAGCCATGACCTCACAGCGAAGGAAATCAAACGACAAGAGGTACAGGAGGAGGACAGTAAAAATATATTACATGTTCAATACACTCACACTGTGGTTAATGGGAGAGGTTCACAACGCATCGGGGAACTCCAAAACTGGGAAACTGGTTGTAAAATGTAATTGTGTTTGACTTTAGATATTTTTACTCCAAATTAATAATCATTTTCTGGGTGTATGTGGCAGATAATGTTATTGTTATATTTCATTGTTCTCTTAGTGTCACCGTAAGAGCTTTAGTGTGAGGTTATGAAAGAGGATGTGAGTTGGCATGGGAGGCCATACTTCCTGTTTAAAATATCAGCTGTGTGTGTGTGTGTGTGTGTGTGTTTGCGTGTGCATTAACTTAGATGTGCGTTAGTGCACGTGAGGGGCTGTGGTTTGTTCTGGGGGAGAGCTGGGAGGGTGTACACATGTTTCGCTAACGTCAAACTCTTTTTGCATGCAGGTAATCTACGAGCTGACACAAGGCGAAAGACAGCTAATCGAGGACCTCATTCTGGTCAAGAAGGTACACCGCCAGAACAGGCCATAAGCCAATACAGATTTGAATAAGCAATATTAGAACAAACATTAGTCTCAACAAGCCAACTTAGGTCAACGCTGTCATAGATGTGCTATGGAATTGCTCCACCACTGTAACATCATAAATAGAAACCCCTCTCTGCCCCATAATCTCCCCCCACACCTCACTGTACCTCCTGCTTGCTGGTTTGTGGTACTGCCAGGTGTACTATGAGCCCATGCTAAAGCTGGACATCATGACAGAGAGCGAGCTGGGCCAGATCTTTGGAACTTTGGATTCTCTCATACCGCTTCATGAAGGTATGACGTCATCATTCTCTCTCTCAAAATCCCAACGTTGAAGATACATAATGATCAAAGTCAAAGTTTTCGATTTTTTAAATGTGCATTATAACATGGCAATGACATTCTTAGGAATTCTTACTGTGTAGTACACAGTAGTGATTACAAACACTGCATAGTGCAAAATCAAAATGCAGAGATATTGTCAGTGCAGCCATACTACGTCGCACTGGAGTGTGCGTCTTCCTTCATAGTTCATTGTAGTTATTTTGTGGTTTTATTTCAGCATATTTGTCACTCACCAAGCTAAAAAAAAAAAGTGTATTTGCTGCTGTGTGTGTGCCTGCTACAGACTTCTTGACTCGCCTGGAGAAGCTGAGAGGATCAGAGAAGACTGTTGGAGCGGTGGGGCCAACCCTGATGAATTGGGTGAGTTATCTCCAGAGAGAGAGAGAGAGAGAGAAACATGCTTTTTTTAGAATGGCACAAAATATTTCAAACTGAAAGTCAATAAGTTGAAGGACAAACATCTCACTCTCTCTCTCGATCTCTCTCTGTTTGTTTTGTCTGAATGGCCCCCGGAAGTTCCCCTGCCTGGATGCTTACATCACCTACTGCTGTAACCAAGTGGGGGCCAAGGCCCTGCTGGATCAGAAGAAGCACGAGAAAGGCGTGGAGCGCTTCCTGCTTCTCTGCCAGGAGTCCCCCTTCAGCAGGAAGCTGGACCTGTGGAACTTCCTGGATCTCCCCCGAAGCCGATTGGTGAAATACCCGCTACTGCTCAAAGAGATTCAGAAGTGCACCCCGCCAGAACACCCCGACGAAGAACTGTTACCTGATGCTGTGAGTTGTTCTCAGGGGGATGGATAGTCTAGTTAGGCTGTGTTTGATTCCCAGCCGAAATATCTGCAGTCAACCTGCAGGCATCATTGAACAAAAAGCCTAATCCCTATTGATGATATCTAAAATAAATAGATGTGGATAAGTGCATCTGCTTAATGACTACAAATCGTTACATTGACACATTCCCACTTCCATGGACGTCATTCTTTAAGCAGGCCCAAACACTAAAATCCTACAACATGCGCTCACTGTTCTTTCTATGCGGGCCGTTCAGTTGGAGCTGATCCTGAGCATCGTGGAAGAGGTGAACAAGAAAACGGGCGAGGCGGAGTGTCAGTTCTACAGACGGGGTCTGGCCTACGTGGAGGAGTCCCAGAGAATATCAGAGATCCAGCTCTCCCGCTTCCTCTACTGTCACGGAGAACTCAAGAACAACAAGGGACAGGTAGAGCTGCTGCTTTTCTTTCTTTCCTCCGTTCATTCTTTGTATCAAATACATTTCTTTGCAACAAAAATCCTCGTGAAATCCTCATTATTGAAGGAGACAACATGACAGTTGTCCTCTAAACTTAGCGCAGCTAAAAGGCGGACTATTGGCGAGTTGCTTTTGGTTTGATGACTGAAGATTTAAACGTCTCAAACATGCCTAAAACGAACTTCCTTTTCTTTTCTTTTTTTCCCCCCTGTGTGCCTTCATCTATGCATCTGTCTCCATACCACACTCTGTCCATCAGCGGCTCCATGTGTTCCTGTTTGAGCTGGCCCTGGTTCTGACCCGGCCCGGGGAGGACCGGGAGGGAGGCCAGCTGTACCAGGTGTACCGGCAGCCCTTCCCCAACGCCATGCTCAACCTCGAGGACATCCCAGACGGAGAGGCCAGCGGAGGGGGCGCCTTCCGGGGGGCATTCACGGGGGGCAACGACAAAGGTGAGAGGTGTAGGGGGGGGTGCAGGATAGTCTCGTGGTTAGGGTGTTTGACTCCCACTGTCTGTGGTCTACCTGTAGGCATCCTTGACCAAGATGCCCTAACCCCTACCTGTTAATTAATGAAAGTGTGTGTGGTTGGTGGCTGGTTTAAGCAGCCTCACCTGGCCCGAGTCAGACTGATTAGACTCTGGGGGCTGGGTGAGGCTGCACACCTGTGGTGCATTGGCCAATCAAGGCCCACAAGTTAAATTAGCCATCACCACACACACACCCGAGAGGAGCACCGACATGTCAGCACTTACCACCTGCTCTGCCTGCTTAAACATTCTCAACCTTACAATAAACCGGTTCTACTCATCAACTGCCTGTGTCTTGTGGTCGGAAGAGCCCACAAAAGCGACTTTAGTGGCATGTAGCAGGGTCGACTGCTACAATGATGTACAAGAATGATGTAGAAAGTGATGTACTTTGCTTTTACATATACACATACAAAAAAAATACTAATTCCGGAATGAATGTCTAAATGGCTAAATAGTATATCATGTTCTGTTAGCTGTTTGGTCATTAAGGGAGGAGGTCAGGGTATTGTATAATAAATTGCAACTATTGCCAACAGCCACCTTCCACTTCCATGTCTGTCTTCATATTTCTGTAACTTTCTGTGTTTGTTTTGTTTCTCTCTCTCTCTCTCTCTCTCTCTCTCTCTCTCTCCCTCCTTCCCTCGAACACAGTGAGGAACTGTTTCCGCGTGAGTAGCAGGGTACGCGCAAAAGCCCAGTCTCACAGCCTGCAGGCCAACGACTCCTTCAACAAGCAGCAGTGGATAACCTGTCTGCGCCAGGCCATTGTCCAATCGCGGGACAGGAACTCTCAGACCAGCCAGAGTCCCATCCTCTATGACTTAGCTGACCTCAGCCTCAACCCAGCCACAGAGATGACGCATCACACCAGTTGCTAACATAAATTTCATAGGAAAGTTATGCTGTGTGTACGTACTGCATACATGGGTTTTAGCAGTGAAAGGATATGCAGTGATATAAAATATTTTTCAAAAGGCGTTACGTACGTACACACACTTGGAGAGACAACCAATTTCTTTTTATTTCTTTTATGCTGTGAATGTCATGTTGCAAACTGTACAAACGGTATCGCATAATGTCTATGTACTTTATACATGTCCTGAAGTTTTGTGTCACATATTTTTTAAATAAACTGATGCTTAAAGTCTTAAGAGGCACTTCTTTGGTTGGTGTACAACGTGGGCTAAGTATAGGTAGCAAGATTTACATAGAACAGATTAGTGACGATTATCTCTCTCTCTCTCTCTCTCTCTCTCTCTCTTTCTCCCTCTCTCTGTGTCTCTCCCTGTCTCTCTCTGCCTCTCTTTCCCCCTGCCTGTCTGTTTCTAACTCTGGGACTCTAGCCATCCAATTGGCAGGGGGTGTAGGGGAGGTAGACCTAGGGAGCTAACCTACGGAAACTGTAGACGGTCCCTTATGCATTTTTAACAGCTCAGCAGGTGATGGGAACAGAGTGGAGGGACAGTTTGTCCACAGATAGAGTGACCAACAACTGATCAGGTAGGCGCAAATGCTTTTCTCCTTGCCTGTGCTAAAGCTACGATATTTGTACAGGATTTGTGTATGATGTGCCAAACTCATTGTAAGTGCATGTTTCACCTACATATGTAGATGTATTGCTACCACAAGGCTGCATCTTACAATGGGGTTCCTAAAACAGCATCCTGTGCTCTGTTATGCAACAGACCTGTGTAGGACAACACAGGTCAGGTGTAGTGCTTATTCAAACGTCTCCCGAGTAGTTGATTTTAAAACATGCTTCCATGTCCATGACTAGAGAGAGTGTGTGGTGTGACCTTTATACCTTTATAAACAGACATGTAATCACGACGGAGAGCTGAGCTCTACAGGCAAACGAGGATACATTGGGAAGTTAAGGGATTTACCTCCAAGGAGTTTGTGCATCATTCTACACAGCCGCGGCTTACCATCCGCCCTTTCTCATCGGCTATAAATAATCTTCCCAGTCTATCACCTTGCCGGGAAGTACAGGAGTATAGATGACTCCCCAACTGTTGTTTGTTGAAATCAAGACACTTTTTCCTGCAGGCTGGTCACATGCCACACCCCTGTGTCTTGTCCTGCCTTATCGTGACCCTGGCTGTAGGAGACTGCGGTGCGGTGAAGTGGAAGGAGTTCAACTATCGTATTGTCATATATTTGTCACTCGGTAGACTGTGTTGAAGGTACTGACGCAGAAATGCCGGGTGCCACTGGGGTCAATGTGGAGGGCTCGTGCCAAGCCCTGTGCCAGACCCTGATATCCCAGAATGGCCTGCAGACGGAGACCACTGACATCTCCCAGTCGGTTCTCTACACCTCGCTCATGGGCCTGCTCTTGGTCACAGATAAAGAGGTGGGTGGAGAAGCATGCTTCACATGACACAACGTCACGAGTAGGTGATTGTTGTTTGATGTTGGGATTGTGGCTTCTCATACGCATTGGTATTTGAACCTGAGAGATAAATGTTAAAATGTACAATAAATGTATCCTTAAAAAGGAATAAGATGCACATTCCTACAGACACGTGTTTAGGGCTGTGTGTGTGGTCTTAATAGGATGACTCCCCCAGCGTTGACCTTCTTTTAGCTTCCCTGGCTAGGCTATGCTAATGAGATAAGTAGGCTGAATCTGCCCCACCCACAATTGTGTAAACACGCACACACACACACACACACACACACACACAAAAACCTTTTGACATGGACATGTTGTACAGGCAAAAAGGTCATGTACAAACTAAGGGAAAGTTCACCCCGTGAATTGACCTGCTCCTGTCAATGCTATTTAATCACAAACTGTAGTGACACGGAATACTGAATAGTGTTGACACAAATGGTATAACATTAGCTTCTCCGTCTCTTGCCTCGCTTACAGAAAGAGCAGCTAAACTTGGGAAGTGGAAGAGTTGGCCTTAGGAATGTAGGAAACACTGTAAGTTCCTAAAACAACTCAATTCTACTAGAGTTTTTAAAGAGTATCCAAGTGTACGTAACCAAAAAAACATACCCTGTCTCCATTTTCCCTGGGTGCTAGTGTTTCCTGAATGCAGTAGTCCAGTGTTTGTCTCACACGCGAGGCTTGAGGGACTACTGCCTCCTCAAGTCGTACAGACAGGAGAAGAGCTCCAAAGAAGAGGCTAAACTCATGGAAGGTACACTGTTCATAAACCTAGCTATACTTGCATCTATGCTCCTCTTCGCTCCAAACGCCCCTTCTCATCTGCTTTTTCTCCATGATCTTCATTTTGATCTTCTCCTGGTCTTCCTCTCTCAGCATTCTCTCGGGTGCTGGCAGGCCTTTGGGACATGGATGGAGAGAACACAGTAGTCAATCCACGACAATTTTACTCAATCTTCAAAGAAACAGTGCCTTACTTTAGTGGCTACAGGTGAGGACACTTGGTCCCCTTGTGCTCTCGTTTGCATTAGCATCTTACATTGTGTTTATGAAAGGTCAAATAAAAAACTACATCCATGTAGTTGCTCTTAGAGTGACATCATCAACATTTTCCCCTTCTCTCTCTCTCTCTCTCTCTCACACTCTGTCTGACCTTTAATGTTTCCAGTCAGCAGGACGCCCAGGAGTTCCTGCGGTTCTTATTGGATAGGCTGCACAATGAAATCAACCGCCACGTGTGTGTGCGACGAACGGGCAAGGAGCCTGTACAAAAATATGCCAAATTCAGGTCAGAATACAGTATATATTTATTCACTTCCATGTGTTTTTAAAATGAGTCATTCTTCCTCACCTTTACACTCCTTCGCCATTGAACCCCCTCCATTTTCCACCTCTCAGAATATCAGAAGAGGCGGCGGCGATGTGGAAGAAACACTTAGAGAGAGATGACAGTAAAATAGTGGGTCAGTTAACCAAGCCATTACTGCGGCTGCTCCTCCTACCCTTTTCCGATCACATATATTTCATTTAAATAACGATCTTCTGTTTTCTCTTATCTAATCATCCTTTATTTCACTTTCCATCAGACCAGTTCTCTGGCCAGCTGCGCAGCTCCCTCCACTGCGCTGTGTGTTCCCACTACTCAAACACGTTCGACGTGTTCTGCGATCTGTCTCTGCCCATGCCCAAGAGGAGCTCTGCGGGCAGGATCACGCTCAGGGAGTGTCTGGACCTCTTCTCCCAGGAGGAGAGGCTAGACAAGGAGAACGCACCGGTAGGTCCTCAGAAAGGTGGGCCAGGTTAAAGAAGGTTAAACAGATACAGAACAGTACGCCAATCACTTGAAGGGGAGTGAAGGGGAGAAGTCCAGTTACAATGTTAATTATATAATTATAATAATATTCATCATCATCATCATCATCAGCACCATCAGCACCATCATCGTCATCCACATCATCACAATGTCTTTTGTGGATCCATATATGTGTATTTCACTATGTCTTTGTATTTGTATCTGTGTGTCCCTGTGTGTGCCTGTATGTATGTGTGTCTTTAAGATGTGTGAGAGGTGTAACAGGCGAACACAGAGCACCAAAAGGCTATCCATACAGAGGTTTCCTCAGGTCATCGTTATCCGTATCCTTGACCACCATTCCATTCCTTCCTTCCTTCCTTCCGAATTTGAATGATATGGATTTTTCCAGTACACTATGCATTACATGATTGTTTTTTTAAGTGCTGATATTAATGACGATGTCAATAGTGATGGATGTCATTCATGAAATATGATAAGACCTTAATGGCTTGCATCAGACTTGAACCGTTTCACCATGTCCCGGTGGTCCATCAGTAAAAGCACAGTGTGTGTATCTTTCCCATTACTCAACCTCGACCTGGGACCCTATGGACCTGTTGACTGTGGTAACAAACACTTCTATATCCATTACCATCCCTCTTGACTATTCTGTCTTCCCGGTTTGTTTTTGTTTGTTTTTGTTTGCTTTACGATGATGTTTGACTGCATTCCACTGTGTGTTCATGTCAGTAAGAGATTCCATATCCTCATCCAGGTCCAGTGTTGTATGACTTGTATGCCATGTGTAACCACTCTGGGACAGTAAACATGGGCCATTACACGGCTTGTTGTCGGGAAGACAATGGATGGTGCTTCTACAATGATTCCAGGTGAGAAATACCCAGGGAACAAATATTTTAGTTTTTTTATCTTATCTTTTTTATCTACAATACTAGATACAAAAGCAATTCATTATTACAGAATTGTATCGGTGTATTGATCATTCAATGTATGATATTTACTGGTGAACTACAAGCCATTTCTTACGGTTACCCTTTACCCTTTACCTCTTTTTCCACTTGTTCTCATACTTCTACATCTTGTCTCTCTGTCTCCCACCCCTGACAGTGTGACTCCAGTCTCAGAGAACCAGCTCCAGACAAATCAAGCCTATGTGCTCTTCTACCAGCGCAGTAACAGCAACTCCACCTTAAGGAAATAAACCTCACACTGGCTGGATGACAATATGACATCATGTGTAGCCAATCAGGGCAGCTTTACCTCATTGTATACTGAAATCAATAGACACAGCTTTACTGTAGCTCTGGCATCTCTGACTTTATCATCTAATGATGACTGAAGTGTTCTGTTTTCTTGTGAAATAATGAGGATACCTCAGATGTAAGAGGGCATATTAGGGGATAAAAAAATGTATTCTTGTTGCTTAAAGAATTTTTGAGCTCGCCAACTCTTACTTCAAGGGACATGGTTCTATAAATAGACACACTCTCCCAGTTTGTTGCTATGATTTATTTGAGTTGGCTAGATATCTATGGACTTAATCATGTGGTTAGATATAACACCTGGACTATGTGGAAGTTAGAGGATTGACTGTGGCACAACTTTGTGATTCAAATCAGTAGTGGAATAAAAAACACAACATTAAAACCTTCTCGAACAATAGCTTTAAACATATAAAATAAATATATGCCATTGCAACCCATATTTCAATATAGATTTAGCTATATTATATACCCAAGTACCAATGTTTTGTATGTATTTTTTTTCTTTACAGGACTAAAATAGAGTAATTGCATGATGAATTATCTTTTTTTGTATATATATATATATATATATATATATATATACAGTATATATATATATATATATATATTTATTTATTTATTTATTTTTATACTTCCCTGTTTGACAAAATACGACATAATGTGACATTTAAGTGACGGCCACTGATAACACTGTATTATTAAACTCTGAACAAATAATAAAGTTCAATTTTACAATTTGCCTGCTTGGAGCTTGGAGTTTCACTGCCTGCAGTGTGCATGCGTAGAGAGCGGTGGGCGGAGCTTTTAGTCGGTCAAGGAAGAGGAGAAAGGCGGACACAGCAACTTCAAACGGTAATATTACTTAGTCACTGCTTTAAAACTAAAGTCGATTCCTCTATGAAATACGGATGTACTAAAGGGTTGTGCAATTGTCTTTAGTTGCCTTCAAAGAACCGTACATCATATTTTCGTAATAAAAACAACCCAAAACACGATTAGCTTCGATGCTAGCTAACGTTAGCTGGTTTGACAGGCCCAGGCTAAAATACAGCCAGAAATGGGAACACAGCGCGGAATATTCGCTGTTTACAGTAGATCGCATCCTACGGTCTCCCAATATACCGCCCGTTTTCAAAGCTTTATATCACGCATTATATATTATTAATTTACCCCCAGAACCGCTGTGAAGTAAAACACAAATATGATCCTAATTAATTTCTTAGTCCGTATAGTACAACTGTCCGCATCGTTATTACCGATCACCAGCATGTAAACCAAGCCAAGTAACCAATAGTATATCAACACCAGTACGTTATATATGTCTCACCTTATTATCAGAAACACCAGAGTAAACCCTTCATTTTTGCTCTATTGCCTTTCAGATGGCAGCCATCAGGAAGAAGTTGGTGATAGTAGGGGACGGTGCATGCGGGAAGACCTGTCTGCTCATCGTCTTCAGTAAGGACCAGTTCCCAGAGGTCTACGTCCCCACAGTGTTTGAGAATTATGTGGCAGACATTGAGGTGGATGGTAAACAGGTAACAAAGCATTGGTGAAATTGTTTGATCTACTTAAATGTTTGATTGAAAAACATATACATTAGTTCTGGATTTATAGGTTTGTTATAGTTTTGTTTTGTTTGTTGTGGAAATGGTGGATGGTTGGATATTGCGGAGGGCTAAGAAAATAATAATTTTTAGTGAATTTAAGTGAATCAGTTGAAGTGAATCTTTGTAACATTGGACGGGTTTGCATGTCATTCCTCCCTTTTCTCTCCTTTCTCCATCCCCCTTCTCTTTCATCACCCCAGGTGGAGCTTGCATTATGGGATACAGCAGGTCAAGAGGACTATGACAGACTGAGGCCCCTCTCCTACCCAGACACTGATGTCATCCTTATGTGTTTTTCTGTTGACAGCCCCGACAGTTTAGGTATTGAAAGTGGTAACATTACATGTTTTTTTATTTTTACAAACTGATATTGAATATTTTTAGATGTTTGGTTTGGACTTGATGACCAAGGCATTGGTTCTCTAGTTAACTCACTCAATTGTCTATGAGACAAGAAAACTAGATCATTTTGCTGTTAATCTGAAAAGTCAGCATTTAACCTTTGATACAATATTAGGATTTATTTAATCTATCCTAGATGAAATTATTGATTTTTACATGATTGATATTATATTCTAGTATTTGACTCATACATTTACAATTTATTTCTTAATATTGTTTATGTAATTGCTTTATGTGTGTTTATATTCCTTCTAGATAATATTCCAGAAAAATGGACTCCTGAAGTGAAACACTTCTGCCCAAATGTCCCCATTATTTTGGTGGGCAACAAGAAAGACCTCCGCAATGATGACCACACCAAAAGAGAACTTGCCAAAATGAAACAGGTAGTCATCTTTGTGTGTGTGTGTGTGTGTGTGTGTGTGTGTGTGTGTGTGTGTGTGTGTGTGTGTGTGTGTGTGTGTGTGTGTGTGTGTGTGTGTGTGTGTGTGTGTGTGTGTGTGTGAGACCCATTTTTGCTAAACAAACAAAGCGTGGCAAAGTGTTTTCCCATCCATTAAATACAATTCCAGACAGCAAATTCCATGACAAAACTAGGCAAAGGATGCTCCTTAAAGACATGTAGCCTATCTGTATAAGTCGCTTTGGATAAAAGTGTCTAAACGATTAAATAGTAAATGGGTAAAACATGTTTAAATACCCTGTCCTCCAACTAGAGATGTTCCTAACGACTAATTTCCCTGACGGTTAACCGGACATTTTGTAAACGACTAGTTGTCTGGTCTAAAAAAAACAGAAAATGCCTAGAAATCAGTCAAAATTGAGCACATTACAATCCAAGAGCCCAAACACGGTCGGAAAAAACATTGTGTGTATTATAAGAGCCATTTGAAATGCTTAATGTAATGTTTTTATAACAAAGTCCTACTATAAATTAGGCTGAAAAGTGTGACATTTTGCGACGTGCATTAAGCCTATTGCGGTCGGCTCTCATGTTGATAATTTGTTCCACATCGCACCAGAACTGTTAGGTAGGGTGGAAAACAGTAAATCTAAATAATCATCCGAAATAAATCTGTCAAGAGACGTGATAACAATGATCGCGGTTCTTTTTTTCTCTTCTCATTCATTTTATCGATCCGCTTATGAGTGAGCAAGCCGTTCGTGTGAGCAAGCCATTCGCGTGACCAGCCGTTCGCTCAAACTCAGTGAGCCTAAAGAAAGTTTAGACATAAGTAAGCAGGAGCAGTAAGCAGATCATAGTTTCTTTACTGTGAAACGGACTGAATTGATTGACATTTCAACAATGTGCCTCTGGAGCGACTAGAACAGCTGAGCACCACCGTGTGTGCGCAGCAGAGTTAAATCCGTCAGCAGGAGCACAAGCTTGTTCATACGTCCATGGTTATTATTCTATATCTAATTAAAACAGATAGGCCTATTTAAATGACATCATGAAAAGACCAACTTATCGCGAATGGCAGTGCACCTGACATGACCGCAGTTACTGACTGGGGTGAAGAGCGCTGTTGAGAATTGTGAACCAGATTCAATTAAAGTATTAAATTAATGATTAGATTGTTTAACGTTTGTTAATTAGGCCTATTAAAAGCACGGTCTAATTCTTATGTGCATATTTCTATCAATAGTGCATGGTGTACTTCCGCGATTTATATATCGGCAGAAATGCTTTTCTCAGAGAGAAAATATAAAGAAAAAAAGAAGCGTTTAACCGACTATTTCTGGTTCCGACTACCAAGCGCAGCAATGACTAGTCGACTAATTGACTCGTTGTGAACATCCCTACCTCCAACCCCTCCAGCTAACCCTTTTTATGATCTTGTCCTGTGTTGCTAGGAACCTGTGCTATTTGAAGAGGGCAGGGACATGGCCACCCGCATCAGTGCCTTTGGGTACCAGGAGTGCTCTGCCAAGACCAAAGACGGAGTGAGGGAGGTTTTTGAGACGGCCACCCGGGCAGCGCTGCAGGCCAAAAAGCGTGGAAAGAAATCCACCTGCCTTCTGTTATAGGCTGACTGAGGAAGGGAAAGAAAGAAAGAGTTTATAGGGTAGGGTTGGATATTGGGGAGGGCTAAGAAAAAAATACAGGGGATGCCTAATTTCTAAACATCCAGTTACTCTTACTCTTGGCACATTCAAACAGATCTGAAATGATTTGATGGGGGATCTACTGCCCAACTTTTACTCTGTATGTTAGATGACCTGCCATATTGCTTGCACCTAACAAAACCCCACGGATCAAGTGTTGTGTAGGGCAGGGGACGATTGGAATTGGGGCAGGTGCAACAGAGTTGATTTATCACGATGGTAATGGGAAGAGTGCAGGTCCATACCAGGCCAAACGCAATGCGGGACACAAAGGAGCAAAAACGTACAGGACAGTAATAACAGATACTTCAGAATAAAGGCCATATATATATAAGTGGATCTTACATTGTATCGCCTACATGTAGTGCCTTGAGAGCAGTGGTTAGTAAAAGTCTTGAAAAATGGTGGGATAACCCGGATTGTTGTGGATTTAGTGATTATTGTCCATGCTTCACCTTTTGTGAAAGCTTTCTTCCCCTGTCATTGGCTAGACTTCTTTCGGGCTCATGTTCTTACTCAGGCGCTTTGCAGGGGTATGCCTAAAAACCAGATTGTATGAGATGTATTCCATGTCGCGTTACTCATCCTGATAGACCTTGTCCGTATGCGTGTGTATGTCCGTCTGTAAGTATGTCGTTTGCACTCCATTACAGGTCTGCATGCAGTGAATATGTGAATATTTGTACTTTTCTCTGTATTTATGTATTGTAGGTATGTAAAGGCCTTTTTTGTGTCTTTCAACCCCTTTTCCCCATGCCAAAGTTACCCCCAATGGCCAGGTCTGATGGTTAAAACGGGTAATCCAATCAAAACAGCTCCTCAGTGACAGAAGCTTTCACATACTTACTGGAAGACGTTGTATCATCACTCGAGGCACAATCATTTCACAGTTAATTATTTGTTCAGTTTATAGGACCTTTTTATGTATGCAAGAGATGCATTTGATTGTTCTTTATCTGTGGGTTTAATCATGAGTGGTGTAGTTGATAAGAAGAATTTGCTTTCAGATACATGAAGTTATCATAGTTAGTGTCCTTTATGTACTGTATGTTGTGTAAGGCCTTGTTCTGACATGCGTATGACATGTATTTCCAGTTTGCCTTTCACTCGACTCCCCTTTTATTAATTTGTATCTTATTGTATTATCAATTTCATGGTTCTAATTTTCTTAGTATATTTTAATAGTTTTCTTTAATCCTGCTGTTATGATCAATTTATGCCAGTTGAATGATAAATTGTAACCAGAATATTGTACATTCAAAATTTAAGGTCAATCTTGAGGTGAAAGGATTTTAAGGGGGGGTGGGGGTTCTGGGGCCATTGTTTTTTTTTGTACTGTGATATCGTGAAATTTATGGATTTTTTTTTCAAAATAAAAGCTGGGAATAGGGTTTTCTGTTGTGCATCTGTTTTCAACCGCTGCTAGTTAACCTTAAAGTTTAGATTTTAATGTGGTGCCATATTTTATATATATATATAATATATATTTATATATATATATGATATATTTATATATATATATATATATATATATATATTATCATCGCGTATGAGTTTAATGCACATAGTAAACACCCTCATAGCTGTCCAATCAAAGACGGTTTGAAAGTGCACTGCCGCTCCAAGCACCAATCAAGTGAGCGAAAAAAGGCAGCCTTCCCATTCTGTCCCTCCTATGTTCTCCGAGCTACGAGATAGCCACTGTAGCCATTTTACTCTGTTGGTTTTTGGGGAAAGTAAGTTACGTTCAAGGTTCACCTACATGACAGTCTAGGAGATAGTGCAGATCAAGTGGCACTGGTAAGGATTTGTCCATATTACCTATATCATGACGAATACAGTTTAGCTGTTCACAGTTAAACTTGGCATGGCAAAAGCTAATGTTAACTAGTTAGCTTCCTAGCACAGAATGGCCAGCCACCAGCTTGCCGTCCAGAAGTGATGACCGCCAGACGTCATTGCTTGGTTGCATACTTCCCTGATATGGTTGTGTGTTTGAGTTGTGACAGTAATTGAAGTACTAACAATTACACAAACTACTGTATATACGTTGCATTGCCATATAGCCTAGTGTACAATACATTTACTGTTGAAGTGGCAGGGCTGATGCTGCATAGTTGCAGGTGACATCAGAGATGTGTGCATAAGTTATATACAGCTGATAATACATTTATACATTACTATCACGTTATGCATTAGCTAAATGCATAGCTAATACGTCGTGACAATGCACGATTACATTTATTTTACCATGCATTTGAAAGGCTTCTGTTTTGTGGCTAAAGACTTCTCACTATTTGTCCCCTTGTCCCATCCCGGCTTTTTAAAATGTGCATTCTACACGTGTAGTATTCCAGCTGTCCTTGTTTGGCTTTGTGTTCAAATGAATGAAATACATTTCCTTCTTTTTTAAGCTGCCACAAAGGGGAAGGAGGACAATTACACACTCATACAAACTCAGTGGCCCACTATGGACTATGAAAGAAGGTAAGCCAACCACACCTGTTGTTCAAACCAAACCCATCTACATATGGTTTACATTTTTTAAATAAAACATTAGTTTTTTTCTCTTAAGGGGTGGGCGTAGTGACCGAATGGGTCGCTATGGCAACTCCTGCAATGATCACAACTTTCGAGACATGGACTACCGAGGCTATGGCCAAGAGGATGAGGAGGCTGGAACAGGATATGACATCAGAGACAAGCGCAACAGACAATATCGCCACGAGGAGCAACCAGGCGGTGTCTGTGACTTCCCTCCTGGTCGTCTCCAAGACCATCCAGGTTTTTCGCAAAGAGTAGAGGTCACACACGAGGCAACAGGCCATTGTCCCACTCGTGCCCCAGTGCCCCAGGCTGATCCAGCCTTTCCCAGGCTACAGAGGGACGAGGATGGACCCGGCCGCAGGGAGGAGCAGTTCAGGACTGGCCCACAGGAACAGGCCCGGGGCCAGGGCGCCAGAGGTTTCCCTAACAACAGTGCACACGCTCACCTGGGGAATAGAGACAGCAACTGGGGCCGTGAAGGTGTGGCCCCGCAGGAACAAGCAGAATACAATGCAGCTGCAAGGCTCCGAGAGGAGGACAGGTTCCCCCGCGGGACGGCAAACCGAATGGTAAGCTAGACTAACTGTACATGCATCATGACATATTTAGTTTCTTGCTACGTTCCACCATGTGGCGTGTTACGTTTTACTGTACCATATTTCTATGACGTGGTGTGAACCGTTCTGTCCTTTTGTCTGCAGAGCTTTCCAGGGGGCTCAGAGGAGCGTGGGGGTGGGAGTGGCATCCTCGACCTGTCCTTTGAGGAGTTTGATCAGCGGGACCAGGACTACAGGGCCGATTTGGACCAGAACCAGAGGCCCAGCAACATCATCATGTTGCGCATGTTGCCGCCCAATGCCACGGCCAATGAGGTGTGTTTGCGGGACACATTCTCTTGTTCATGAATATTCATGACCTTGTCTTCTGTGGTTCCTTCCTTGAGAAGCATGGATCTGGGTGTTGCTGTTTTAATAGTTCTAACGCATGTGTTCTTTTAGATCCGTGCCCAGCTTCTGGAGCAGGGAATCCAACCCAGGGAGGTTCGACTCATGAGGAACAAGTCTTCAGGTGAGAACTCGTCAATTGCCAACATTTTGCAGAGCCATTTCTTTGACTTTTTTTTCATTTATTTATTACCTCTTTTCTCAATACTTAATCACTCATCCTTCACGACCAAAGTCTTTCATAGCTATAGCTCTTTTGCGACTTCTGTGTCCTCTCTGCTTGGTCTTCACCTTCTACTCCCTTCTTCTTTTACCCCCTCTCCTGCTCTTGTACTGTCTTCCCTCGTACTGTGATGGTGGGAGGGAGCGGTTTTTAAGAAAGAGAAAGCATATGTGTCCATATGCATACCTCTGTCCTCTGCGTACAATTCTGCCTCAACTCTCCCAGTCTCTCAGCCTTTTGTTGTAACCTTGCGACGAGCACACATTAAACAACAAAACACCCATGCAGACGGCAAAGGAGATACCCACTCAAACAAATCCGGTTGTGTTGACACGTGGCCTGGAGGTCTCCCCTCCATGGCATTCCATATCCCCTCTCTTTCCACACTCCACGTTCTCTTCACGCCCTTTCACGCTTCCGCCTCTTCTTCTTTGACAAAACAAATGTCTGATTTTAGATGAGCTACACTCACAGACTAACTTTGTCAATAGAGAGTATGACAGCCGAAGCAGAGTGTGTTTTTTGTTTGTTTGTTATTTTTATTTGAATGTTTTTGGGTTTGCATGAGTACGGCTGTACGTGTCTACTACCTCTGCTGGCTAGGATACGACTGTCTCAGCTCCTCAATGTCTTCCATCATCCATTTCCAGCTCAGGCTAAAGCTATTTGTTTTTTTTTCATTTCTAAGTTGTCTTCAGAACAAACTCAAACAATCCCTGCCACCCTACCGGTTGTGTGTAACAACTGTCTCCCTGTCTAGTTACATTATTGGGAAACCAATATCTGTTATTATGCTAATATTGCACTATAATGACATTTTCGCCTTCCATGTGATTTTGTATAGGGTTTTCAATTTTAATTTGTATTAAACAAATCGCAACTAAATTACCTTAGAGTAATGTTTTTTTTGTAGAAGATTGGATGTAGTTGCACCTGGCCCATGAAAATGTAGGATGGGTGTTTCAAACAAACCTGTGCACCCAATGTGTCAGAATGCACCTTGACTCTAGAATTGTAGAGCTGTGGGTGTGTGTGTGTGTCTGTGTGTGTCTGTGTGTGTCTGTGTCTGTGTCTGTGTGGTTGTTTCTGGGGCATGTTGTGAGAGCACAGAAAATGATGAGTGGGTAGAACTCTCCCCCTCTCTCTCTATCCCTTTACCAGACCCTGTTGAAAGACTTCCACGTTGCATCCTCCCGCCCTTGGTGAAACACATGCTGCTGTGTGTTATTTCAAGGGGGTCGAGGAAGCTAAATTGCAATGATATCAGTGCCGATACAGGGTCTCTCTCTCTCTGTACATGAAGCACTAACCCCTCACTGCGTTGTTGTTATGTTGTTGTTGTTCGGTTGCCATGGCGCTGGGCGGTGTCCAGGTCAGAGCCGAGGATTCGCCTTCGTCGAGTTTAATCTCATACAGGAGGCCAGCCGCTGGATGGAGACCAATCAGGTCACTCTCTCCACACAGACACGCATACACATATACACGTGCATACGCATTCTCACGTATGCCAGAGAACCTACCATCACATCTTGCTCCATCATATGCAAATAATCGAATAACCCAAGTATCCACACAGTGGAAGATGCATTGTTGTGACAGAGGTAGGTTGGGGGTTTAATACTTCTTGGGCAAGTTGTTTTGATTTATACCTAAAATGAAAAGTCTTGAATACAGGCACGCTTATGTTATATCATGCTGATGTCTGTGTGGGATCTAATGGCAGAGGTTATACAATGGGACCTGCCAGCTCCATTCTCTCTCTCTCTCTCTTTCTCTCTTTCTCTTCTCTTCTCTTCTCTTCTCTTCTTAAATTGAGGACTCTTGAAATTGAGTCTCTGGCTCTCTCTCGCTCTCCCTCGAACACTGAGGACTCTCTAAGCTTGCAGTACACAGTAAGCCAGTATTTTATCTTCCTGTTGCTAAAACTTTGTCCAACCCAGATGATCAGCCACTGCATCTGTAAGTACTTGTGTGTGTTAGAGGGTTGAAGGTGGTGAAAAGGGGGGGGGGGGTGGGATGGTGAAGCTGAAACTATTTCCGCTTAAAGGGCGATTTGACAGCCCTGACTATCCACGCTAAACAGGGCCAGCAAGCCGCACACATACACCAACTCAGTCCGTCCCAGTTTCCCTAAAGCTGAAGGTTGCAATTCTCTCGTGCTCTATTTCCGTTCTATTCTCCTTCTCTCCCTCTCCCTCTCCTTTCAGTCTCTCATCTCTTGTGAGATGAGGCCTCTCTCGCATGTGTGGCCTAATTATTGTTGATAATCATTCTCTGCCTCCCTTCGCCCCTCCCTCTCTTTTCTTTCTCTTTCAGAGGGTGCTGTCGATTCTGGGTCAGAGGGTGGCTATGCACTACAGCGACCCAAAACCACGTGCCAACGAGGACTGGCTCTGCAACAAGGTTGTGTGTGTGTGTTACATGTTTTTATGACAACACATTTTTGCTTGAGTTCTATGGAGCACTTGGCACCGAGGACTTTTACTCCACTGAACAAGTCCATTACCATTTCAACAGTGTGGTGTGCAGAACTTCAAAAGGAGAGAGAAGTGCTTCAAATGCAGCCTGCCCAAATCTGGTATGTCTGGCACTTTTGTAACTGTACCTCAGTTCATAGGAAGCCACTGAAAGCATACAGTGTTTGCAAACGGCATCCTCTATGTGTGTGTTTTCTCAGAGGCAGAGCTAAAGCTACCCTTGCTGCAGAGGGATCTGACAATGGGACTTCAGAAAGAGGCTTCGCAGGGCCTGCTGCCCCTGCCAGCCCCCTACCATTCCACAGGTCCTGCTGTGAGCACCGTGCACACCGCCCAGCAGCAGGCTGATGTAGCCAACGACAGTGAGTTCTCCTTCTAGATGCCATCATGGCTTCCCTTCCTACATAACTCATCTTTTCGGGAACTGCTATAGGGCTTCTACATCAAAATGCATCATGGGATTTTTTTGTTACAGATCTCTTGAGGTCTCAAGAGAGTAGTACTGTAAAATCCTAAATCAGAGTAAATGTACCGTAGCCTAGGCTAATCACGTCACGCATGAGAAACGCCATGGCAGTTTCCATCAATGTTTCCCCTTAATGACAAATCATTTCACGATTAATTACTAAACAATGACCATAAAAACATTACTACCAACATACTAACTAACATTCCAACGCTCCTATGCTCCCAAAAACGGCGGCAGTCATTGGGATGTGACGTCGCGATGTACAAGCCCTATACAAGGTGGATTAATGTTGATTCTCTGGTTAAAAAAAACAACCCAAAAAACAGCTCTCATCTTGAGGAACCTTGGCCCACACACTTCCGTGGAGGCCATCCTGTCGGCGCTGGCTCCGTTCGCCACCCTGTCGCCCTCCAACGTTCGCCTCATCAAGGACAAGCATACCCACCTCAACAGGGGCTTCGCCTTCCTGCAGCTCTCCACTATAGTCGTGAGTACACATTGGGTCACATTTAGTTGAGTGACTCACTACAAACATTGCAAGTGCTGCACTTGCAATGTTGATGCCAGTTTCTAAAGATGAAAGGCTCAAATTCAAGATCATCTGGAAGCTTACGCTGTGGATGTTTTCTGTTCTTGGAAATTATGATTTGCCTTTTTTTTTTTTTTTTTTTTTTTACAACATGGATAGTCTGCAAATTCAATGATCAAACCAAGTTTCAACTCAAAAGCTGATGATCAATGATGACCAACAACCTTTTGGGGAGGCAGTTCTAACCTTGTGCACCTTGTGTCTCCTGCGTTTGATTCAGGAGGCGTCTCAGCTCCTCCAGATCCTGCAGGCTCTCCAGCCGGCTCTCTCCATCGATGGGAAAGCCATTGCTGTGGAGTTTGCCAAGGGCTCCAAACGGTAATGACTTGACCCACAGTGAGGAAAGTGACGGTGTATTGGACAAGGTTAAGGGCATTTGGCTATAAAAAAGTTGACTGGGTAGATTTTGGAAAATGTGGCAAAACAATGCATTTAGGTATTTTCAGTATCTCGCAATATAAATGGGATTTAATCATATCTAAAAACAGGTACAATATCATGAAAGAGTGGTAACTCACTGACACAGCCTTGTTGCGGTTGACTCTCTCCAGGGACGTGTTTTTGACTGACGGCAGCAGAGTGAGTGCTGCTACGGTGGCCAGCACAGCCATAGCTGCTGCCCAATGGGCTGTCACCCAGGTAAACTATATTAAGCACTTAGTAGTAAAATGGAAGGAAATACATACATATACATCAAGGTAAACTATTTGTGTTTTAAACGTTTTCCTCTTCTCCCTTCGATCTCTTAATTCGTTCACTAGACTGCTCAGAATGGATCGGGTGGAGGCCAGGGTGTAGATGCAGCAATGTACCAGCAAGGGGCAGCAGTGGCGTACAACCTGGATGGACAGGACTACACTGTTGGTGATGGCACCGTGACCCCAGGGCCAGCCTTGGTAACTGCTGGAGCCGGCTTGATGGGGGCCTATACAGGAGGAACAGCACCAGGTTGGATTCATCATTTAAAAAGCACTATCATTGCTTGATAAAATTACAGGAAAATCTGATTTAAAAAAATAAATAATGATAATCCATGTTGTTTGTTAAAACGTCTGTGTGGTTGTCTCTGCCCCTACTGCAGTTGTCTCCTGTGATGCTATGCCGTCTGCCATGGAGGCAGTGCAGCAGCCTCTTGTTCATACCCAGCCTCCCCTCCTCACCATGGCAGACAAAGCTCAGGCCAGCCAGGTACAGCCCCAGTAGTCACAGTCACCCCTACACCACACCACACCACAGTGCAGCTGGTGCTATAATAATGCATCTTGGAGCATGCGGGATCTTGTGAAGTTGTGCTGATGTTTTTTTTTGTTTTGTTCTCCCTGTTGTGTTTCTCAGGCCTCTGTTGCTCAGCAGGTGGAGATCGTGGGGAAACCACAGCCAGCGGCCCCCAGCCCCCCTGCGACCCCCGGCACCGAACATGAGCTCCACCAATACCGTATGCTTTTTAAGTGATTTAGTGGGGTGTTTGTGTGCGTGTTCGGTTTCCTTTCCTTGTATCTCTACTTTGTTACTAATTAATTAGTTAAACTTGTGTGCCTCTGCCTTGCAGCTGTACCAGACGTGTCTACGTATCAGTATGACGAAAGCTCAGGCTACTACTACGACCCACTAACAGGACTCTACTATGACCCGAACTCCCAGGTGGGTGAAGCCCTCGAGTGAATGCAACTTTCAAGTAGTATCTGTGGACAACATTCACGTATCTGTGGTAGGCTGTGGACATTGGGGATCGAACCCCCAGCTGAAAGGTGCTGGGTTGGATCCCCAATGGCCTATCTGTATGAGCAAGGTGCCTAAAGTTCATACCCTACCTGCTCGTTATGCTAAGAAATAGCATAAAATAGCCTCACTTTTTAAGGGTGGGCGGGGTTTGGAGAGTAGGGACTAGGGAGAGGGAGGGGTGAGTAGCAGAGTGTTATTTTTAAAAAACTGGAGCTAGCTTGAAATCCCAAATCTTGCATATTGTACATTTTAATTGCATTTTCTGCGTATCCCCCTCTCGTTCCCCAGTACTACTACAACTCCCACAGCCAGCAGTATATGTACTGGGACGGAGAGAAACAGACGTATGTCCCCGCGCAGACGGACGCCGATCAGACTGCTACAGCCAGCGATGCCTCCGGGCCTTCTGACTCACTCCCTCTCCCTGGAGGCAAGGAGAGAAAGGACAAGCCTAAGAACAAGACTGCTCAACAGGTTAGCCTAGTCACCCTCAGATCATGCTTAAACAAATGGGAAGCTAGACAGCAGTTGTGTATTTATTCCCACACGCAGCAGGTGGGTGTTTACCCTCAGGATTGTAGAGGCATCAAATACAGGATTGTATTTGATGTTGTTGTTTTTTCTGTAGATCAGCACATATGTGGCCAGGGTCCAAAATTGACTTTTAGAACGTTGTCTTTTTACCCGCCACAGTGGAAAATCTACCGGCCAAGCAATCGTTTTAATATGTAATGCTGAATTTATTTTATAATCTATCCTCCAGCTGGTGGCAGGTGTTAATTTCTGACCCTGTGTGTGGCAATCACGTGTATGGATTATGGGAAGGAGGTGTAGGGTGCATGTTGTGGACAACTGACTTCACGTTTCACTGTGTTGGCCTACTTTTACTCATGGCAATCTATTCTCAACTACTATGTTGACTATGAGAACTACTCTGAGAAAGGAGAAATGTAAACAATATTGATCAGTCCTTAAAAACATATAGACTCTTTTAAGACGTGAGTTGTGTAACTGGGAATAACACAAATCAGATTAGTTTTCTAAATGTAAAAGTTGCCAGTATTGACCGGGTACATACAGTAAACTGGTATGATACCACATACATGCACATGATCATTTCCCCCCAGTGAATTCAACCCAAGGGGTCCGAGGCGTGCGTGTCAACACAAATGGGATTTGTGTTTATGTCGACAGATTGCCAAGGACATGGAGCGCTGGGCCAAGAGTCTCAACAGACAGAAGGAGAATGTGCGCTCCGTCTCCTCCTCCTCTCCCGCGGTCAGCTCTGCAGCACTGGCTGCCGCCTTCCCCCGTCCTCCCGGCCACGCCCGCTTGGACGAACGCAGAGAGGCCGCCAGTGCTGATGCAGGCTACGCTGTTCTCGAGAAAAAGGTGTGTGTGTGTGTGTGTGTGTGTGTGTGTGTATATAAACACCACTCTCACTCAAAGCTCCACACAGTAGCTCGGCTACACTTCAATGTTCAAAGAAGGTTTTTTTTGTTTACTAGTGTGGGACCATCTGTGTGTTGATTTATTTAAAAAAAATAATTTCCTCAAAACATTCCTATTGACCATGACTTTTGTTTGACCTGTAGGGGGCACTGTCTGAACGGCCTCAAATATTTCTTGACCAGATCAGACACACTGCAGAGGTAAGGAGTGTGTTTTGTGCAACATAACCGTAATGTCTGTGTGTGTTACCTTCAATGCAGCTCTGATAAACATTTAGCAGGCATTCTCACTCCTCTCCTTTAATGTCAGTACGTATGTCAATTTCTCTGATCATTGACCTTTTTTTGTTGATCGTTTCCCCCATTTTCTTTCTTTCTAGCTTTCTCCCCCACAGCAGCAGGGTCTGGTCCCAGCCTACAGCGGAGAGACAGACAGCGATGAAGAGGGCGGAGAGAAAGAGGAGAAGGACGGCAGGATGACGGACTGGTCCAAACTGGCCTGTCTTCTGTGCCGGAGGCAGTTCCCAAGCAAAGAGGCCCTCATCAGGCATCAGCAGCTCTCTGAGCTCCACAAGGTGAGGAGAACACAGCATATGTCCACTGACTCTGCTAAGGGACATGTATTGGTGGTAGGGATAATTTTTTTTCAACTGATACCATAACCGATATTTACCTGCTTCTCATGGCCGATAACCGATGAGTTAATAACCTGTAGTTTGTGACCAACCAACTGACATCACTAATAATTGTAAACACAAATTGCAGTTAACACTGCAGGTGACTTATAAAATTCATCCTGGTAAAACTACTAGACTTTTTCCCTCCCCTTGGAACCCTAGCTGGACATGTATTGCAAATAGCAATCGTGCTGTTGTCCTCTGCGACTGTGAAAAACGTCCAAACCGGCGACCTGTTGGCTGTTTTGTTCTAATCTACTATGCCCATCTACTGGCTCTACTCAGGTGCAGAAGTTTGACGTCATGAGCACGCATGCAGTGCTTGTTAAGCCCTATGTTTAAGCCAATGGAAGCAATATTGGCTTCAAATTATCGGCTCTATTTATCGGCTACACTTTAATTATCGGAATAACACATAATAATACACATTTCCCATTATCGGCCGATAATTTATCGGACCCGATATATATTGTGCATCCCTAATTTGCGGTGTAATAGAACTACGGGGATAGATTGGATTGTATTTTACGTTTCTTTTGACTTTTGTACTCATGGTGTCTATTATTGTATTGTAAACAAATGCCCCGCTCCCTCCAGCACATCATTGACCATGTGAAGAAGTTATATTTTTCTGTATGTGTGTACCCCTGAACTAACTATTTTTGGATTACCCCTACAGCAAAACCTGGAAAAGAGAAAAATTCAACAGGATGCTGCAGGGAAAGAGGTTGGTCTGAAGCTTTAAGCGTAACCCAGTAGGCCTTGTAGCAATGAATGATGTTGTGTTTCACTAGTTGCATATGTAAAGCTGGGAAACAGGAACACTGGTGATCATTGTGATATGTCTTGGTACATTCGACCTTATCTTCCTCTGTTTTTCTGTTTTTCAGCGGCAGAGAATTGCAGACAGACCTGAACTACCAGATGCAAAGAGGAGGAAGTTCAGTCCTGTGTAAGCTTGAGTGAAGCCACACCCACAGTGGCAACATCACCCACACCGGTGTCGGTCTCAGGCTTACATATGTTTCTATGCTAGATGTTGCAATGCATTGTTTTCCATTCTGTTGTTTGCAACTTGTCCTATAGACTTGCTGATGTTCCTAGCAGGAAATATCGCTCACTTCCTGCTAAGAACGGTTGTTCATTCAGATGTTGTAATTCTCGTATGTTTTAATTTCCTCTCCTTGCAGTGATGGGGTCACAGGCACCAGTCTGGGAGCCAGGATGCTGCAGGGGGGCATGAAGAAGGGGCTTCTCCTGCACAACATGCAAACGGAGTGAGCTGTCTCCTTCTATAGCACTACCTCAGGAACTGGGAGGCAGCCCTGCCCACAACCCTCAGAGTGAACCCGTTATATCATATAGACGACGGACCACCAAGAGATCGCAAAAAGAAAATGAAATCCCAGATGAATTGTTATCGGGCTTATCGGGAGTTTCTTCAACTCTAAGGGCCGTTGCACGCCAAAGCTAAACAGGAAGCTGAACTTTTTTGCGCCCTTGTCTTCACACCGGAGGCATATTTAATTCCATGCGGACTCGCCATCTAGGCCATTTAAATTGATCAGCTGAACGCGTCAAAAACGGCAGATGGAGGCCAAAAGAAAATGTGCTCCGCCATACGCTTTAGCTCCGCCTGCAGTGTGGGGGTGCTCATAGATTAACATGGGAGTGGATTGAAAGCAGATGTGCTCTATGCTTGCGTTCCAGGCTTGAGCTTTGGTGTGATGCGGCCTTAAAACGTTTCTGAAATGAAAAGTTGATGATGTAGTGGCTGGAGTTATGGCACAGAATGCACCTTTTTACTTCTTAAGTTATACTCTTTTAACCTCACTAGGATTAACTTTAGATACTTACTGTATACTATATCATACTTCTTATGTCTATGCACCATAGATTGTTCCAAGTAGATGATATATGCATTGTAATTGACATGACAAATGGCAAATCAACACTTTTGCACCCCAGCACTCGTGACACATTTGAATAGGACATGAACACACTAACCATAGTGTGGATTTAGAGAAAGTGTAAATATAATATTGTAATATTTGTGAATGCACAGTGTAACATATTTCTTTCTGAAATAAGATTTTTTATTTGAGATTTGTTGACAAATGTTATTGCAATTTACCAAGATCATGTATAAAGCAAAGTAATAACATTTTCCACTTAACAGCTGAGGAAAGTAAAAAATTGTAAATTTCTCCATAGTCAGTGTTTCTTTTTTATATTTACTTTATAGTGGTTGGCCAACAGTCACTTGATGACAATTCTGGTTATTGGATGTCTGTTGAAATTGGATGAAGTGACATGGTCAATGTTTTATTGTTACCTGAGGAGTGGCTCCAAATTCTACGTTCACCCTCCACCCATACGGATGTTAAAGTGGCCCAACGTTTCTATGGTAACGACAACAAACGCGTGACCAGAAAGGCTCGAGCTGCAAAATGAACAGTCGCTAGTTCAGGCCAACGTAATCAATTAACGTTTTCTACAATATTAACTACAAAACACCAGTACTTAGGTAAGTTATTAAAGGGTTTAAAATAACGACACGGGTATAACGTCTAACCATAATCAGTTGACGTTAACTTCATATTTTAATTAACTCGTTACGTGGCTAGACCAATTATTAACCATTAACCAAACCCGTTACCGGTTTTCTGTATTGTCTAAATAGGTTACCTTGTACTGTGGGGACTCATCAAGCTCAAATCAAAGCCTACTTTATAGTGAGAGCATCTGAGATGGAGGAAGATCCTCTGTATGATGGCGAAGGAGAGCAAGTCGTACAGAAAGGTGAATCTGAGGACAAGGTGCAGTAATTATTATCTCGTTTCTCATCGGCAGAGCGTAGGCGTCGCCACATAATTTCAGTAGGCTAAGTTCTCTTTCTCTTTAATCGTTAGGAACATGTCTGCCCTTTGACACACGACGCAATCGTGCAGGGCCTCTCACTACTGTGCCGAACAGGAAACGGACTAGCTCACGCCTTTGTCAAACTCGACCTGAAAGACAAGTAAGAGAATAGACTAAAATAAAATGCTAACTCTTACGCAAATAGCACCTGTTTTCTTTGCAGCCATGCAGCCCCCAGCTTCTGTATATCCCCATTTGCCGTCACTATCTGTTCCACAGGGAACTAGGAGACATTGAAGCACTAAGCAATTTTGTACACCTGCGTTTCCTTGATGTGTCCAACAATCACCTCACTGACCTTTCTCCACTGACATCATTGGACCAGCTGCTTTGGTTGAAGGCAAGTATTTTATATGATGCTTCCAATGTCAGTTAACACAACCCTGTTGTATGATTGAGTCTAACCCTCACTTGAAAAATATAAAACCTCTGAAAGCGAATATAATTAAATTAGACTTTCCCCCTATTTCTTCAGATTGATAATAATGCAGTGTCAAGTTTCAAAAAACAACCCCTAGATCAGCTCCCCTACCTGCAATGGTTGAGCTTGGCTAGGAACCAGTTGGAGGATATGGAGGGAATGGGCGGGACTGCCCTCGAGAGCCTCAGTCTTATTGGTTGGTCTATCAATCAATCATCACCATTTAAAGAATCCTCCCCCCCCCACAATGCTTTAATTTAAGTAAATGATTAGAATACAATACCCTTAATCTGTTAGGTAACAGAATCCAGAGAGTGCACGGTCTGCAGTATGGTCATCTGACCAACCTGGTGACCCTAGAGCTGAGGGGCAACCGCTTGGACACCACCGATGGAATCTATCTTCCCAACCTACGGCAACTTTATCTGGTAATATGACCTTAACAAACGAATCACAAGCGGCTTACTTGTTATCGGCTGGGCAAAGTCAGGAAGTTAGTAAGGCTTGATCTACCTGTATGTCTTTCTCGTGTTATTCTTCAGGCCCAGAATGTCATCAAGCGCCTGGAGGGTTTGGAGAGACTGCAGCGTCTCACCACCTTACACCTCCGAGACAACCAGCTGGAGACCCTGGATGGCATAAGCCCCAGCATGACGTCCCTGCAGTATCTCAATGTCAGGTACACAGCAGGTGTCAAATAGGACAGGGATTACAGCAATACTAACCAATTCATAAAAACACTTTGAAATAGTTATCTTATCATTGCAAGATTAAAGGTGCTGTAAAGAGAGAGGGAAGAAAAGAACAGAAGAGAGCAAAATGTGTGAAGTCCCCCTTTTGCTACTTGTTGCATTCACGCACCTGTGATTGACAGGCAAGATGGATTCCCTGAACCAATCAGGGAAGAGAATAGATGCCCTGATTGGTCAGAAATTAGCTGGGAACGGTCTAAAATCGAAATTGTCTCATACAGAGGCAGGCACACAGTCAACCAGAACAGATATTCTCACAGAGCATTTCACTCACTCATAGCTGACAGATGGCTATGGCATTTCTAACAAATTACACTGCTCTTCAATCGTATCTACAGTGCCTTAGCAGATGCTTTTATCCAAAGTAAGTTGCAGGGAATTCAGATTGGCCTACATGTCACTAACAGCAGGTAGAGGTTAGGCTTCTTGCTCAAGGATGCCTACAGGTGGACTGCAAACATAGGGGGTTAAAAAAGTACCTTTTGGCTGGGAATCGAACTACTAGACCAGTGGTTCTCAACTGGTCTAGCCTCAGGAGCCACGTGTCATTAGTCATTAATTCACAACCCATAAATAATCAACAATGCCTTCATACTGATAAAAACATTGAGCGAACAAAAAGCTGCAACAATTGGGGCTAAACTCAACGGAATAAAGCCATTGAAACATGAATGAACTTTGAAACATTAGTTAATTCATGGGCTTCTTTCTAAAGATTCAGGTTTGGCATATGCTCTGCGGCCCACTCAAAATGCCTCGCGACCCACCAGTTGAGAATCACTGCACTAGACTATCCTGCCCCCAGTATCACATCACAATGTCACAACACTTTTGTTGTTTTACCATGGGTATTTCCTTCTCTCTCTGACCCACATTTCCTTATCATATATATGTTTTATCCTATCTCTCCATCTCCCCCAGGGGTAATCTGATCTACAGTCAGAAGGCCCTGCAGAGTCTTGTTCCTCTGTCGAGCACACTACGAGCTCTGGTTATTTCGGACAATCCACTGGCTGAGACCGGGGACTACCGCCTCGGGGTGCTGACCTGTCTGATGCACCTGGAGCGCCTGGACAAGGAGCCCGTCTCCTCAGAGGAGTGGGCTGAAGCACAGGAGAGAATCAAGGTAACGCAGTGGTGGATATCAGTGGTTCCCAACCTTTTGGGGGCAAAGGCACACCGCGATCCCAACCAGAAATTCAAGACACACCAACTTAAAGTTGTAGGGCATGATTATGAAAAATGTCACACACATTATTATCAGGATATTATATATTCGAGTTATTAGCAACTGTCAAAAAAGTATCACATGAATACAGGTTCATAAGGCAATCTCATTATTTGTCAAATATGGAAATAGAGCAAGAACTTGCATTACCTGGAACCATTAATCAATAATAAAGAAAATCATAAATAGTTGGATAGGTGGATATATCATGGTTTATCATGCTGAAATGGCTACTGGCGGCTTTTGCTTGATGGTCTCCTTTTTCATCACTTTAGGAACTTGCGGAAGAAGAAATACCTGATACTCTTAATAATGGCTACATTTAGGGGAAGTGTTTGTCAACTTAACATGATGTAACCGGTGTATGGCAATGTTGGTACATGTAAAAAGAAAGAAGAGCAATGTAAAAAGAAGAAAGAAGAGCCCAGCGCAATACACACATACCCCCCCACACACACACACACACACACACACACACACACACACACGTTTTACAGTTGAAAGGGTGTCCAAAACGTTATTTTAGATGATGAATTTGGTATGTTTAATAAAATATATATTTCATGTTAATAATTAATCTATTCTTTTTTAAAGTACGTACAATAATATTTCACTGACTAAGATACTAAGACTAAGATATTTAATCTCAGGTTACTATTTTCGCTTAGTAAGAATGAGAAGGCAAAACCAACCAGCATTTATTTCCCTGTTGGCTGCCATCCAACCAAAACTTCCAACCGTCTTAAAGGAATAGTGACCACCAGTCTGGCAATTATCTGATGGTAAATATTTACTTTAGATAGATTGTCTAGCTGTAACTTGTCTTGTGTAAAGTGTTAATGCATACTATTTAGTTTAGTATATCGCTGCCCCTGCTGTTATTCCATGAATATAACTTCCTTTTTGTAATGACTTACTGTACAATTATACATCTACAGTACAGTTGTACAGTAACGTGTATGGCGTTTTGTAGCAAAATTATTTTAGATGTTTTACATGTTATATATTATCGATGTGCACTGCTCTAGAGAGCACACAACATGTGTGCAATATGTGTACACATAGGCCCTATGTAGTAGCAATCTATCTTGCGCAACCATCGCGTAGGTCGATCCCACCAATGATTGGATGAGGTGGGAGTGGTTCCGCGAGGAAGACATAAAGGTCCTCCTTTTAGCGCGTCTACCTTGCTACAAGCGGTTTGTCTACGGTGTAGGGCAGCGCCGAAGACACAGGAACACGGTTGTTACAACAGACCTATTCAATAAGTCGGTATTTCATCTTCGATTTTGTAAAGCCATGGCTAGCTACCACAAACCCGATGAGAAAACTCTGCAGGGACTGAAAGACGTCGCCAACAAGCTGAGAATCCACTCCATCAAGGCAACATGTGCTTCAAACTCCGGGTAAATAATTCCATATGCTTGCTACCAGAAGGTAGAAACCGGACGAACATGTATGTTCCATTTGTTGTAGCCGATGGTCTCGGTGGACGACCATGCTTGCACAAAGCGCGATCGACTCGCGTGGGCCGTGAAAGGCACGTGTGGGAAATATTCACGTGCTCTATATTAAATTATAACTTGTATTATAAAAGCAACAGCACAACATTGGTCATCGTTTTTAAACTTTACGGCTTATTCAAAACATAAATCGGCCGTGTAATTTTGCTAGGGCAACTTTCGCCTATCATTGTGTGGGTGTGTTCAAAGCTGCAAAGACGTAAATCAATGGCGATTGTAATTTTGGCGTGTGTAATGATCAATACACTTGACCATAACTTTACTTCAATAGTGAAGACAAAACATAATAGAAAACGGTCGTATTTTACTTTTGTTCTACTTCCTAACTAAAGTCACATGGTCATTAAAGTGTCCCGTGGTACACTTGACGTTGATATTTAAAGTTATAGCGGCAAGGGAATTGGGTTTTATATTCATTATTTTGCAATCTGCATGACACCTGCTCCATAAAATATAAACTATCGTAATTCCCAGGTTATCAGATGTTGGCTTTTAAAATGTCCAATGGTTAATGGTGAAACCATTTACATATAGCAGGGCTCCACGCTGACTTTTTCCCTGCGAGCACTGTGCTCCTAAATTGAATTTCTTTAGGGGCACAGTCCACAAAGTAGGGGCACAACTAAATAAAATAGGCGCAGAGTCAAAACGGATATTAATACGAGTTTATTTCACTCTTACAATAAAGAACGGTTTGACTGCTGCCATTTCTATTTAAATGATAAATAAACAATAGATGTAAGCACAAATAAAGCATGACTATGTACAAGTGCCCATCATCATTCTCAAACTGATTTTTAAAACAGAAATCCGACTCTAATGTTGTGAAAAAGCGGTCCGGGGTTTCGCATAAGCCACTCCGGTTGGAAGTGCACTCCAGTTCCGGGGTTCAATAAGCCAGTCGGTTGGAAGTGTACTCCAGTTCCGGGGTTTAGTAAGCCACTCCGGTTGGAAGTGCACTCCAGTTCCGGGGTTTAACACGGACTGACAACAGGGGACAGTTGGAAATGCATTGGCAGCTGCTGCTAATGTCCACGTGTATAAGTATGTTATAAGCTCAATATCACCGCGTTGATATTTTATTTCAATTAAAAAATAAAAAATTCCGCACACTTGTGCTCCTAAATGTCAATTCACGTTCGCACAAGGGAATTTGTACTCTCGTATGCGAGCGAAATGGTCGCACTGTCGAGCCCTGTATAGTGAGAGGATGAAACGCAACAACTCATCCTGGGAGAACCAGTTTTTATTTTACTTCCTCAGTGTTTACAATGTACAAGGAAATTGACTGTCAATACCGAGCTAACCAGTAAATGGTCCGACGATTTATCTAGTCTTCCGTAAAGATGTTTTCAAATCTTTACGGAAGACTGGAACTGATTGCTCATTCACCTGATCGCTGTACATCTGACACATTATTGTAGGCGTCGATAACATTAAGATTGACATGATTTTATTCGTCAGCAGGATTTTCCCGGGAAGGACAAGGGGTAAACTATCACTTGATTGCTAGTATTGTGGGAATGTTTTGTGGAATGTAATTTTGCCACTGACTTGGTTAAATGTTTGAATAAGATAACCTTGTATGTCCCCACAGTTGGTGAAATATTGACCCTTTCAGATTAATCCACATGGGGAAGCTGACCTGCATGTTTCCAACCCTGTCAGATTTCAATATTGAATAGTCTTGCAATAGTTCAGCAACTTGCTCTCAAAACATTTATACATTATGGTTAATTTAAGGGTTATCCAAATTACGCCTTTTGACTCCAAGCCACTCTCTAATGTAGGCCTATGGAGTGCAAGATATGTATAAATAGCTTGCTTTATTTGGTAGTTTAAATGGTCTTGCTTACTTGGATTCACCTATTTCATTTAATTGTTATTGGCTTGTACCTGCAAGAGTAGTTGCCAATGAAGGCAGATTAGGTGGATTTTTGTTTGCATTAACGCATGGGTTGGTGTGTTCTAACAATGCAGGTTTTTATTTTTCATTTTTTAAGTAAACAACTACTGACTGGCCTTCTCCCTCTTTTCCTCCAGCCACCCGACTTCATGCTGCAGTGCAGCCGAGCTAATGTCGGTGTTGTTCTTTCACTCCATGCGCTACAAAGCCGATGACCCCCGCAACCAGTGCAACGACCGTTTTGTCCTGTCAAAGGTTGGCACATCCACAATGGCCATTTGCTGGTTGGTAATCATACAGTTTTCTAAATTAATTCATTTATTCCTAGGGTCACGCTGCACCGATCCTGTATGCCGCCTGGGCAGAGGCCAATTATGTGAAGGAGTCTGACTTGCTGAACCTGCGCAAGATAGACAGTGACCTGGAGGGGCACCCTACACCTGTGAGCCATTTAACCATGTCCGGTCCCCATTTAACAGTTTCAATAGTAGCTTTTTAGACCCCCTTATGAACCGCTTCTTCTTTTGTCCACCAGAAACTGGCCTTTGTTGATGTGGCTACTGGTTCCTTGGGCCAGGGCCTGGGAGCTGCCTGTGGAATGGCCTACACTGGGAAGCATTTTGACAAGTCCAGGTGAGGTTTTATTAAGAACTGGATATTTCTTATGGTTCTGAATCAAAGTATTTATCTGGATGTAGATCACAACCTTTTGGCCTTTGCTGCGGCCTTAACTAGTCACTTTACTAGAGTCTCTTTCACACATAGTTCCGGTTATTACTGGGATAACCTTTCAGGCACCTCTAGTGATTTTCACTATTCACACATGCAGCTACGTTCTGGAACATTTCCGTCTTGTGCCCTTTCACACATGGCATAGCAATGCCGGAATAGATGGGCCAAGGGACATTCCAACAGATAGTTGTAATGCAACACAGCTGCCTATCAATTTCACCCTCTGTGCGGACTGAGAGGAGCTCCCTTATTTCTTAATCTGTCCAGTTTCCAGCCATTCTTGAAAAAAGGAGCTTGTTTGCAAACAAAATAAGTTGTATTGATATTGTTCTTGAATCACCCGGAAAGCATTGGCCCCTTAAGATAAAAAAAGTCATGGATTCAAATACATTCTACTTTGGGGCTCATCGTGCTTAAGAGTCCCCTTGCAACACAGACATTCGGAAGCTCATATTCTCTGCCACCCAGAAATGAGCTGAAACTTTTGCCTGGTGCAAGTGTAATTACTTCATTAGATACAGCAGTTATCTTAATGATGTATCCATGCATACATAAAATATGTACAAATATAAATGTTTCTGCTCATGACCTGCTTTGTCTAAGGTCAACAGGCAGTACTTAGATGTTGGGCTAATTTCTTCATACAAAATGTCTTAATTTGTTCATAATGTAGTTATAATTGTCCCTGCCATTTTGCTGTAGTTACCGCGTGTATTGCATGATGGGCGATGGGGAGTGCTCAGAGGGCTCTGTGTGGGAGGCGATGGCCTTTGCCTCGTACTACAAGCTGGACAACCTGGTGGCTGTGATGGACATCAACCGCCTGGGCCAGAGTGAGCCTGCGCCCCTGCAGCACGACATGGAAGTCTACCGCAAGCGCTGTGAAGCCTTTGGGTGAGTTTCCACATTTTGGCAGAGCCTTGAGGACATGACACTTTCACCATGATGCAGTGGCGCCATCTCCTCCTCTTCTTCTTTTAACTTCCTTTTGAATCTCTCCTCACCGTTTTACTTTCTTTAATATGGTTGATGCTCTACTTTTGTCAGTGGTTAAAGGTGCTGTAGGTAAGATTTGAGAGTTGTGAAGAGAGGAGAGTGCAAGAAATGAAAATGAAAATAAACAACCCAAAAAAACATCTCTGCTCTGCTCCCTCCCTACATTTCTCCACCATTGAGAAGTGTTTCATTCACTGTCCTGGGATCAACAGGCAAGATGAGTTCCCCAAACCAATCAGGGAGGAGATGCCCTGATTGATCAGAAATGAGCCGGGAGGGGTCTAAAATCAGAATTGTCTTGCGGAGGCGGGCATGGGGTGAAGCAGAACAGATATTCTCAGAACATTTTACTCTATAATAGCTGATGGATGGCTATGGAATTTCAAAGAAATTACACAAAAATTATAGCTCTTAAATCTTACCTACAGCATCTTTTTGAATATGTTCTGCCTAATATTTGTTGCTTTGTCCTGGGTTAATAATTCTTGTAATGTGTAGCGTGAGTAACCCTAGTGATGTCTCTGTGTAGGTGGAACACATACGTCGTGGACGGCCATGATGTGGAGGAGCTGTGCAAGGCTTTCTGGCAGGCGAAGCAGGTTAAGGGCAAGCCCACCTGCATTGTGGCCAAGACCTTGAAGGGCAAAGGACTTAAAAGTAGGCAGATCTGACACACTGGGAGGGAATTTCACACTAGTAGCACCTAAAGCGTTTCCTGCTTTCATATACAAGATCTGGCTCACACATTCCTCCTCTTTCCTTGGCTGTAGATATTGAGGACCTGGAAAACTGGCACGGGAAGCCCATCCCCAAAGACCGTGTGGATGAACTCCTGAATGAACTGCAGGCTCAGATCCAGGTTCCCAACAAGAAACTCACCCCTGAGCTACCCAAGGAGGATGCAGCACCCGCAGACCTGGCACCCATCGTCCTGTCCAAACCCCCCGCCTACAAACTGGGAGAAAAGGTAGCCGTCGACTCCTTTCTATACCGGGCTGAATTTAACTCTTCGTCTCTACTTCTGCATGGCTAAAGGCATAGCTAAAGGCATTACATTTTTGGTAAAACTGCTATTGCACAAAAAGCGATGTTTGAAATATGTGTTGGTAAACTAATCATTTGCTAGATCAAGAAGTCCTTATTTGTCAACGCCTGAGATTAGATGAAAGAGCCACATTATTGACCCCGTTCTAGTAGCGTAAACATTGTCAAACCAACATTCCTGTTGACTCTTGTCCTCCTGTTCCCAGATGGCGACCCGTCGTGCATACGGCACGGCTCTGGCCAAGCTGGGAGAGGCCAGCAAGAGGGTGGTGGCCCTGGATGGAGACACCAAGAACTCCACGTTCTCCGATGCCTTCAGGAAGGCCTTCCCCGACCGCTACATTGAGTGCTTCATTGCTGAACAGAACATGGTAAATAAAGTCCCCTGCAGGCATGTTTATACTTGCTTGTTTGAATGCCACTAGGTGTCATTGATCCCTTCTCCTTTTGTAACAAGCCTGCCCCCCCCCGTGTAAATAAAATGGAGGTATAGAAAATGCATTGCCTGTATATTGAAAATGTAATGACATAGTTTTTGCATTGACTGTAATTAAATGCAAAGGTAGAGACAAAGTTAAAGGAAAGTAAAACTTGAAGGTAATGTAAAGGCGGACAAGCATTATGCTAGTGGAGGGTCATTCTTGGAGTTCCTTTTTATAAACAGCAACCGTAATCTGCTCCAGTTTCGACTAATCTGTTGCTAATTATTCTGTCCAGATAATCCCAGTCAGTTTACGGGTCCTAGTCTAAGCAACCCATTTATGTAACAACCCACATCCCATGTTGTATACTAGCGTTGATGTGACTTTGCATGGAGATTTGATTATATATTGAATACAGTTAGAATAAAATATCACAATCCTTTAAACGTGCACCTCCTTCAGAGATGACTTGCAGCTCATCAGCTGCAATAGGATGGCTGTTCTAATCATTGATTGTGAGTGTTGGCTGTAAGACAATATACCCACCCCCTTTAAAGTCTGTTGAGTTGTTGTTGTTGTGAATTTGAAACTACTGCTGTTGCCTGCAGGTCAGTGTGGCCATCGGCTGTGCTACCCGAGATCGCACCGTGGCGTTTGCCAGCACGTTTGCAGCCTTCTTCTCCAGAGGATATGACCAGCTCCGCATGGCCGCCATCTCCCAGTCCAATGTAAACCTTGTGGGCTCCCACTGTGGCGTCTCCATAGGTAAGCTTTACAGCAAGCAAATACGCCCAGAGCTCACTATAGCATTATTTTCCAACTATAGCTCTTATTATTAATAATGGGACAATACTTTGGATTTGGCATCAACCGCACATGTAAATAATGGAAGGGTTTGGATTATTTACTGTAATTGGAAGCCTTAACGCTGACTGGGTGTCTGTTGAAAGCACTTTGTTCACCCAACGATGGTTCTGCCTGTCACCAGGTGAGGACGGGCCCTCCCAGATGGCTCTGGAGGACCTGGCCATGTTCCGTGCCATCCCAACATGTACGGTCTTCTACCCCAGTGACGCAGTGTCCACAGAGCGGGCGGTGGAGCTGGCCGCCAACACCAAGGTTGGTGCTCCGTCTGGCAGCCGGCCAGTCTTGCTGAGTGGGTGTGTGTGTGTAGTGGTCCAATTTTCTCATGTGTCAACCCTTTTGTTTGCAGGGCATCTGTTTCATTCGCACCAGCAGACCAGAAACAAAGGTCCTCTACGCCCCAGATGAGAAGTTTGAAGTCGGTGTCGCTAAAGTAAGGGAGCATTTTTTGAATGCATTTTTCTTTGGGGACGCTGGTGTTTAACCCCGGATCAGGGTTGAAATGGATCAACTTGACATCATTGTACATGTTTGTCCAAAGGTGGTGCGGAAGTCTGACAGTGATCAGGTGACTGTGATTGGAGCTGGTGTGACTCTGCATGAGGCCCTGGAAGCTGCTGATATCCTGGCTAAAGAGGGTAAGTGCCAGACGCCATCTAGTGATAATAGGCAAACACTGCAGTTTTCATTATCTCACAATTGGCCTGCACTCAGTGTCCTTGATGCAGGTGTAGGTATAAATAACCATTGCCTGAAATGATGGTTTCCAGTTTTGTTTTAAAGAGGTAATCTTGTCACTTGGGATGTTCCTGACGACAAATTTTTGTAAACGACTAGTCGTCTAGTCAAAAAAAAAAGAAAATGCCTGGAAATCTGTCAAAATTGAGCACATTACAATCCAAGAGCCCAAACATGGTTGGAAAAAACATTGTGTGTATTATATGTAATGTGCTTAATGTAATGTTTTTATAATAAAATCCTATTACAAATTAGGCTGAAAAGGCCTTTTGCAGTCGGCTCATGTAGTGAATGTGTTCCGAATCGCACCAGTTGAACTGTTAGGTAACAGTTGTCCATCTTTGGAAGTTTAAATCTAAATAATCATTCGAAATAAATCTTCGTCTGTCAAGAGACGTGATAATAATGATCGGGGTTCTTTTTTTTCTCCTCATTCATTTTATCGATCCACTTACTGAGTGAGCAAGCCGTTCGCGTGAGCAGCCGTTCGCTCAAACTCAGTAGGCCTAAAGAAAGTTAAGACATAAGTAAAAATAATCTGGCAGATCAGTTTCTTTACTGTGAAACGGACTGAATTGATTGACATTTCAACAATGTGCCTCCGGAGCGACTAGAACAGCTGAGCACCACCGTGTGTGCGCAGCAGAGTTAAATCCGTCAGCGGGAGCACAAGCTTGTTCATACGTCCATGGTTATTATTCTATATCTAATTACAACAGATAGGCCTATTTAAATGAAGCCATGAAAAGACCCAACTTATCGCGAATGGCAGCGCACCTGACATGACCGCAGTTACTGACTCTGGTGAAGAGCACTGTTGAGAATTGTGAACCAGATTAAGTGAAATGATTAAATTATGCATAAAAATGTTTTGGGAAACTAGACATTGTTTTAACGTTTGTTAATTAGGCCTATTAAAAGCATGGTTTAATTCTTATATGCATATTTCTATTAATAGTGCATGGCGTGCTTCTGCGATTTCTATATCGGCAAAAATGCATTTCTCAGAGAAAAAAAAAAAAGCGTTTAACCGACTGGTTCCGACTACCAAGCACAGCAACGATTAGTCGCGAACATCCCTACTTGTGACAAAGTTTAAAGAAGAAAAAGCTGGATACTATTAAAGCTTATGGTGGGTACACACTACAGGATAATTAGCCCGATTTTTGTGCCAGATTTCCCCCTTCAGACTCCGATTTTTCTTGCTTTTGCCAGATTATCCTGTGGTGTGGGGTATGTTAAGATTGTTTTTTACTTCCCCAAATCCGCCCCAATTCAAAATCACAAATATTAAACATGTTCAATATTTGCGATCAGATATCCTGTAGTGTGGGGGAACCCCCGAGGACAGCAGAGTACGCAGTATATGGATTGTCACATGGGAAAGACAATAGCCAATAGGGAGCCATGCTGACTGGTAATCACAACAGAAGCACTTTCGCGAAAGTGAGATGGATTTCTGAAACGGAGGAATCCAACTCGCGCTGCAACACGTACAGTCTATTTTCATGCAGTTTCCATGACTTTGTCCAGTTTCTTTAGGATGTTCCGCAAAAAAAAGAGTGCAAAAGCTAGCATAGCTATCATAGCATGGCCGTCTGACCTGCTTGGGGGTTCCTTCCTACTGTTCTCCAGGGAAGAACATTCGTGTGGTGGACCCGTTCACCATTAAGCCCCTGGACGCCGCCACCATCCTGTCTGCCGCCAAAGCCACAGGCGGTCGTATCATCACCGTGGAGGACCACTACAAAGAGGGTACGCAAATTTTTGTGTTTTTCCGATTGACTGGAGGGCTGTACCCTCAGAGTCGAATCGTCGTTCAGAGAGCCCCGAGTCGACTTGAATGATCTGTCGAACAATGGCGCTGTTTTTTTTTTAATGTGCATTATAATAACCGAATAAAACGTGATATCGAAGCTTAAGATACAGGAATTTCATTACGTATTAATCATGAGAAAGGGAAAATAATGACTACAAGAGAACTAATGCTTCACGAGACGCATTTCATGTTGGATCTAATGATCTCTAATGTTATGCTTTAATTTAGCCTCAGGATTTAGTGCGCCTGTCACATCAACTTGCTTGTAACTGTAGTTGTTTTTTAAGTGTATTTCTACAGTGGCCGCACTACAACTGTGTTGGTTTGAAACCTTTAGACACTTTTTTACAGTTTACTAGTGCTGGCTGAGTTTGTGTTCGCCAATTACACGCTTACAGATCCCCAGCTTCCAGCAACATGATTGGTCGAAACAAATATGAAGCGAAAGAAAAGTGAAACCCAGATTTGAGCTTGTCTGCCATCAGACTTTAGATATTAATCAGAAGTCTCTGAGACTTAACAGTACCCTGACAATCGTCATCGTATGTGTATAGTGCTTGGGTTCCTCCCACCTGCTGTTACTGATCTCTTGCCTCCCTCCCTCCCCAGGTGGTCTTGGTGAGGCAGTGCTGTCAGCGGTGGGGGAGGAGCCCGGCGTGGTGGTGACCAGGCTGGCGGTGAGCGGTGTGCCCCGCAGCGGAAAGCCCCAGGAGCTGCTGGACCTCTTCAAGATCAGCGCCAAACACATCGCCGAGGCCGTGCGCCAGACCTTCGCCAACTAGAGGAAGGGGGAAGGACTCTTCTCCTCTTCCTCACACTTCTACGTTCTTATCAACTGACTTCCAGCAGCTAAAACTTTTTGACATTGCATATTACTCTGCTTCCCCCTTTTGGTGTTGACGATCTTGTGCAGCCTTTAACTATAGTACCAGCTACTCACCATTTGTGGACTTCAATAATACAAGGAGGGAGATTTTAATTTGTAGCGCTCTAGTTTAGCTCCCTGTAAATGTTCTAATAATTCTCTACTAGCCACCTCACCCCTAAATGGACTCGAGTAGTTCTTTACCCGTTTTTTTTTCTTCCATTTTCGTATAGTTTACTTTAAGGAGCTCGTGGTCTACTTATTTCGCCTGCGCCTGTTTGTCTTTTCACAGGTTTTCGTTCCGTCCGTGTCTTGTTCAGATCTACTTAACTATACATACTCTGCGGTGCATTCCATCCTGTCGTCTTCTTCACGATCATGTCCATTGGTTTCTGTGCTGCCCACCAGAGAAAAGAGTAACTATTTGCTTGTTGTTCATTCCATTTGGTTGTACTGTCACTAACTGGTTACTAATGGTAATGAAACTGTCATGTGTCATCTGGATTGCAATGCTGTGTACTGAAATAAAAGAATTCCTTGAAAATACTATGAGCTGTTTTTGCCTGTGCTGCTAAATATTTAATCTGGAAAAAGGAATGTGTTGTAAATGCCTGGCAAATCCTAGTGTATCTACTTGTGTCTGATTTATTTAGTGTTAATTCAGGGAGTGCAAAAGCTCTTCCCAAAGCAGAGCTTGCTCAGTTGCTCTCCCAGATAGACCATTCTGGTCCTTCTCTGGAACATGACATTAAAATGATATTAAGTAAAACAAACCGATTGGCAGTGAACTAGCCTCAGTACCAGCCTTTCGGGATGAGTTGCATGGTGACTGTGCAACTCGAACTGAAGAGGCTGAGACTAGGAGTGAACCTGCAGCAAGGGGGTATGTCTGCCTCAAACTTGGTCAGCTGCCAGTGAAGGAGCCTGATGCAGAAAGGAAACTGCAGAACACAACGCTTGTCCACTTTCTTTCTGTTCTCACCTGGCCTTGTTTCCTCCTTTCTTCACACTCCTGCTGCTGTCCTGTGCTCTCCTTTGGCACTTACTTCTCTGACTTGCCCATCTCAAGTCAGAGGTCATTTGTCTTTTGGCCTTTCCTGTGTAGTTGCAATGCATTGAAGTGAACCAATGTCCTGTTTGGTTGCAATGCATTGATGTGAACCAATGTCCTGTTTGGTTGCAATGCGTTGATGTGAACCAATGTCCTGTTTGGTTCCCTGTCTTTTGCTTTTCAATATGGTCCAAGACCTTAGCAATGCTGCCCAATAGTAACTGCAAATCCAATCATATATATATATATATACGTATATACTGTATATATATATATATACACGATATACCAAGGCCTTTAGATTAGAAGTCATTAAAGTATTTTTTCATTATCAGTCAAGTTTCGATTGGAAGTGTGCGGCACACTGATTTTCTTTGCTTTGAGGCGAACAAGTTTGCACCAGGACCACATCCTGTGGAAGTCACTAAGGCCTAACCTATACACAATTCACACTTCGCAAATTTATTAAAAATCATGATCATGAACCAGATTATTAGTTTTGTTGTACAGTGTGGTGACTATATTTTCATTATTAAGTCATAATTCTTTGTTAATCCCGAAATGCCTGAATGTGAGTATTGGTTAGTATTCTGCCAAATAAATGTGATCTGATCTGGTTGACCTCATGATTCTTCCCACAGTCTTCACCATTACCCTGCCTGTTGGGCCTTCAATGGTTAGCAGCAGCACATGCAGACAGCCTTTTTGAACATGTGTGAGAATATATTGTTAGTATTACTGAACAATGTATAAGAAATATTATTTCCGACTGCATGGTCTGCAGGATGGTCAGTGGGCTGCAGCTCTAGCACCTCCTGCAGGATGTCCCACAGAACCTGGCTGAGCCTCAGCACCCATACCAGGAGGAGCCAGCAGAACAGCAACATTATGGATGTGTGTGTGTGTGGGTCATTAAGCAAGATAGAGGCACAACCCAGAAAGGGACCAAATACTAAATAGTTTTGTATGATTTAGTGTAGTGTTGTGTAGTTTTGTATTACTCAAGTAGTTCCTTTCTCTGAAACTTACTTCTACTTGAGTAACGATAATTTTAAAGGACTTTTGGCTATGCTATACCTCTGCTTTCAGTGTTTATGGTTTATCACCCAGGCTGCTGCTGTTTACCTTACCTGTTTGCCTGATCAGGACATTGGTTGTTTCTGTGTTGAGTGTAAAACGCTCCACACAGCACCATTTGGGGCTATTTATTATGTATTTATTTGGACCCTCTCTGCTAAGTTGCAATACTAAGAATTGTGTTATGTGCATCATTCCCAACCAAAGAAAAAAGGCCCTATTGTCAACATGGAAATTCCGAACTGTAGTAGCTGTTTGTGATACGACCAACACTGCGACCTAACCTGAGACACGCTGTGGTCAGTGAGGCTCATGAGTGGGCAGTGAGTTGGGTTTCGCTCCACAGTGAGAAACCCAGTTATGCTCTTCTGTCAGTCAGAGGCTGACTCAGCGTGTGTCTCTGGCCCCCGGTGTGGATATTGCACTATCTCCAAGGCGCTGTGTGTACTGTATGTAAACCGCGGTTCGTTGTTGAGTACTCGTACGCCCTTCTTTTTCTTTGCTTATACATAGATGCCAATGAGGGCCTAGTCAAACAAGGAAGACTCCAGCTTGAACTGTGTCTGTCTAGGTGAGCATGTCTACATAGCTGGCTGCCTTGCTTGCTACTGGGTCAGGGTCGCACTCACCCAACCGAACCTGCGGTCAAGGAAGGTAAACAGTAGAAAAAAATTAATAAATAGACCACCACCACAGTTGGTATGTCGGAGTGCTATGTCTGTCTACAGTCTGACAGACCTGTCATGAGCACTATTGTGTTTGAGACAAATTCTACCTTGACCGCTCTTGTGTCAATGTGAATACACCCCCACCCCTCCACCCTCAAGCCGGGTTCTTCCATACAGTATAATGGGAGGGAAGAAGAGGCGTGGCCTGTGTGTTTTACTGCGCTACGAGTGGAAGCTTTTGTTAACAATGTGAGAGTTGATTTTTTTTTTTCTAACCTTGCTACCTCCTACATAATCTTTCCCCTATTTCTGTGTTCTCTCTCTTTTCAGATTCCATCCAGCCGACCAGGTGCTGTTTAAAGAAGAGTCCTGGACAATAACTCTGAAAATTCATAAATTCATACTTTGCTTTCAGACCCAGAGGCTACCTTTTCAAAACAAAAGTCCCCTGAGAGACTGATTTTGAGGACTGGAAAGGTCAAACTTCTCTCTCGTCTTTGGATTCCCAAGGCTCCGATGGTAATGCGAGGGTGTCAGAGATGGATCTCCTGCCTTGTTCTCACTGTTGTAGTTGTATCTGTACATTGTACAGAAGGATCGGCGGCCCCAACCGGGCCAAACATGTTAGAAATTCGGGCGGCCCCCCACCCTCTAGGGATCACTGAAGAATCAGACAATAATTTGTCAACCACAGCGCCTTCTTATGGTAAGTTTTATCAAGTTAAAATTGTAGGCCTACTTATTTTGTGTGTTCAACTGTGTACTGGGTCCCTCTGGCATCCCTATGACATATCCATTGAATGTGTCCTTTGTCTATGTGTTGATTGATGTTTGATAGCACCTAATATAACTCCTAATATAACAAATATATTAATTAATTCAATAAATTATGATAACTAATATTAATATGGACTATTCTTGAGTTTCAAATTCATTGATTTTTAAAACCTGGTGTATTTCACTGGGCAAATACGGGGCAGAGATATGCCATTGAGATTTGTAATATTTCTTTCTGTTTGGCAGCTGTGGATGTAGAAGTGCATGGACATGACCGTGCCCACACTGAGGCAGAGGAGAAGGAGGAAAGAGGGCCGCTTGGGATTGATCTCCAACAGCTGAAGGAGCACAGGAGGCGAAGAGGAGCCTGGGGAATGAGGAGACATGCAGCTACTGTGGAGGCCACTGCATACAGACTGGTCAGAAAATATCATTATTACAGTATTATTATTATTATATAGTATTATTATTGTCAATGAGATAAAAGCAGCCTGAACATATTTGTATAACATATGTTCAGCCTTATAAAAGTCTAACTTAAGAGTTTGGTAGTTTAATTTCCTGTTTTCACATCTCACACATGACAGCTTTTAAACCATAGCTATAAACTCAGTTGAGACAATAGGCGGTGACTCTTTCTTGGTGACTGTTTCTTGTGGTTCTAGGCAGGGCTGGGGCGTCCCCTAGCGGGCTGGAAGAGGCACAACGGTAAAAAGCACCAAACTGGGGCCCTGATGTCTGTACTTAAGGAGCTTCACACTGAAAAGAGCAGGCTGCTGGACGCAGAACAGAACACAAGGGACAAGAAAGGAGAGGAGGAGGAAGATGAAGATGATGAAGAATATGATGAAGATGAAGAAGATGATGAAGATGAAGAAGATGATGAAGATGAGGATGAAGACGATGGCGACGAAGAGGAGGAGGATGAGGAGGAAGAAGAAGAGGTTTAGTTTTTGACGATGATTTGAAAACAAAGGGCAGAGAGATGTATTCATGATACTGTTTTTAAAGAACTATTATGATAAATGAGGATGTGTTTGATCTATTCTCTTATAGGGGGAAGAAGGACAGGGGGAGGAGGAGGAGGAGGAGGAGGAAGGGACTGAGGTCCCTTCCAATAAGACGGAGTCTCTGGCAGGCTTTAATAGCTCTCTCCCTGAAGCGTGTCAGACTACCAATGAACTGATCAGCTGCAGGGGCCTTGGCCTGATGCACCTGCCAATCATCTCTGGCCTGGAGGTCACACAACTAGACCTGGCAGGTGTGTGTGTGTGTGTGTGTGTGTGTCTGTGTGTGTGTGTGTGTGTGCATGAATGTACATGCACAGCAGACAACAAATACAAGTGTCATGCATATTGAAACACATTGTAAACCAGTGGGCACAGGTGGTGGCAGGTTAGTCATATATATGTATATATATAGTGGTTAGGTGTATATAGTGTTTGACTCCCAGCCGAAAGGTTCTGGGTTCATAACCCCAATGCCCCTTCTACATGTAGGCATCCTTGAGCAAGATGCCAAACCGGCCGATTAATGACGTGTATATCTAAAACAGAAAATCATTGTCGCAAGTCGCTTTGTATAAAAGCATCCCCCAGTGTAGTTGACATATGATATCATGATGATGATGACCTCGTGACATGCTCCCCCTTCCAGAGAACAACATCAGCCACGTGGCTTCGGCGGCCCTCTCGGCTCTCTCCAGGCTGGAGACTCTGGACCTGGGCAGGAACAAGCTGGGGGATGAGTCACTCTCCCCGGATGCCCTGACCGTGAGACCCGGCCCTGCCACCCTGCTCTGCTTATTTTACTACACCTCTTTTCAAACCGCTAACTAGTGTCTTCCCTTCGCCAGTCCCAACACACCTGTCTGTCTTATTATATATATTCATATTTTTAGTTTTTTGTGTGTTCATCTCTGCAATCCATCTTTGACTGCATGGGCTTTGAATGCAACGTGGCTAGGTGTATCATCATGCCAGTAGTTCTGAAACATTTTTAGATTTTTTAGATCAAGTACTCCTTTCATTTTACTTTAGAAAACTGTAAGCGGAAACCATCCAGCACAGGATTTGATGGTGTAAAACGTGATAGATAAAAAAAATATACCAATATAAAGATATGCCTATTCATTAGATTGTATTCAATATAAATTGGACAATAAAAAAAATTTATGTAATTTCCATAGCAGCTCTGTGAGACCAGTTTAGGCAATCCTTGCTAAGAGTGTCCCCATGCTGACAGTCTGAGAATGACCACATGGGCGCTCAGACCACAAGGGCCAAATCCAGACACTCACCACAGATCCTCCACCACACTCTGACAAATCAGCCAGCTCTCCCAGCCATTGGCTGCATTGGCCCGGGGGGTGGGGGGGAGGGGGGGGAACAGCTGTAGCCAATGGGCCGGAGATCAAAAAGCTGAATTATTTTAAGAGAAATGAATATATGTATATTTTGTCTTTTAATGATGTGCTCATTTCCAAGTAATGACAGAGGGCTGGTGAACTGGCTGAAGGCATACCGATTGAGAGCTGGCAAAGCGTCTTTTACATAACACACATACACCACACCAGCAGTCAATAAAGGGACACGTATAATAAAAGTGTCCCTACAAATACCCCAGGACTGATGGTCAAGGAAAGACATTGGTTTATCACTCTCTAATCTGGTGAAGTCACATGACTCTGGCCTGGCGATTCTGGTGTTTTCCAGTTCCAATGGACTTGAAAATATTCCCTTTGCATCTGTGTTGTATTTTCCATTCAATTTTCCGCCATATTGTGTTGCGTTGCAGAACCTGACCTCTCTGAAGAAGCTGAACCTGGAGGGGAACCATCTCACCAGGATACCGGCAGGGCTGCCGCCCTCACTGGTGGAGCTGAAGATGAACCAGAACAAGCTGGGCACTCTCCCCCCTGACTCCTTTACAGGTACATAGTGTGTGTGTGTGTGTGTGTGTGTGT
>OOFB01015069.1:0-12454 GCA_900323305.1 Trachyrincus murrayi | reverse complement strand
AAACCCCCCCCCCCCCCCCCCCCCCCCGTTAATTTGGCTGAAAGGCGACAAGTTTGCACCCCTGATAAAGGCTGCTACAGACTAAATTATATTTGTTGTACTAATATGAAAAAAATTAGAGCCTGTTAACTAAATGCATTTATTTTATCTAATTTATAAAGGTTATATTTAAAATGTGTAGGCCTATATTGTTTTACTGATGAAAAAATTAGAGGCTGTTAACTCACCTAAATGCATTTATCAATAATGAGTGCAAAACATGAAGTTATCAAAGAAATGTCTTTGAAATGCATGGTTCATCAATTAAATAGGTCCACAATACAAGTAGTATCGTATAAAGTGATAGGGAAATGGCAGTGATAAGGGTCATCGACGTTAATTTACGTGCAATTATGCGCAATTATGCTCTTCTCGCGATGCCTATTCTGAATTGGGTCAATATGGTTTGTCATTTTTCAAAAACTGGGTTCCCAGAAAAAAAGTTTTGGGAAACACTGATGTAAGTGGTACATGAACAGAGCTTCCGATCCATATTTAGCAGAAGCTTTTAATCAAAGTGATCAGAAATGCTTTGATTTGATCCAAATCAAAGCATTTAGATGGCATAGACCGTTACTTACCCTGTACCTTAATAAGCAGGAGTCCTTGGAGTCCTAATCAAATGCCATTTCTTGACTTTTTCGTACACAGCGAGCCACTTTCCTTTTGAATTCCCCGTTAGGGTCCTCCCGCCATTCTTTCTGTTGGAGGAATGCACCACCCATTTGATGACATGGTCTTAACAGGGATCCTATACTAGACATTTTAAGTATAATAAGCCACTAGTAATGTCCGAAACCATAATTTCTGCAGAACAGACTTAAGGTCTTTGCACACCAAGTACGATTTATCGGATCAGATTTTCACGGATCGGTACCTTTACAACAAAGTCCAATGTGAGTTATAGGCAGCACAGGACGCACACGCAGGAAGAAGAAAAAAAAAAAAAAAAAACACCCGGATAACAGCATTTGGTCAAAAGCACTGACATAAAAACTGGCGTTAGAAAATAACACGCATGACATAAGACATAAGTGAACAGCATATATCCGCATTCCTGCTCGTCAAATTGTAGGTAGCCTACTTTATTTTCTGATAGCCGAAAATAATTCGCTTTTGGATTTAGAAAGATGAAAATAAACACATCCATTTCAATCTTTTGGCCTATATAGGCTACATATCCTGCGTCTCTCATGTCATGCATGATCGCTGATTCTTTTATGAATGGCCAATCATTCATAACACAAAATGCACTTTGCCACGGTAGCTTCCATTTGATAGTATTAGATCAGGGGTCCTCAATTACAAATCTCAAAGGTCCAAAAAGAGCATTTTCAATAAGACAAAGGTCCAGAGAAGTACCGACAGTACCGTAGCGAACCGGCCGACGGGGAGGGGGGGGGGGGTCTATTCACGGTTTACTTTTCGTTGCATTCTTTGCAGAAAACCCAGCTTACAGCGCTGATTCACAGCTGTAAATTCAATTGTTGCTTGCAGTGGAGGGAGCGGAGATTTACATTTACATACGGAGAATTTTGACGCGTTGCGTCGCGGCGATGTCTCGCAGAAAATACATGAAAAGTATAATTTGCTCAGAGTCCGGAGACAGTTGTGGTTCGGTCCGGATCCGGACCGGAGTCCGGGGTTTGAGGACCCCTGTATTAGATCATATCTGACAATTGTTCAATTTCTACACCTATCGCTCTAAATCTCTAGGAATAGTTTTTACTTTACTTAGGCACAGACTCTCCTACTTGGGTTTATTATGAATACGTTTGCTCATAAATGATAGTGTGTCTGGCCAGGCTATTTGATCATGAAAATAAACCAAAAATTTAACTTAGTGGCGGAGCATAGTAAGTGGTTGTCCCATATGGTACTCTAGCCATTGAGATGTTTTTCTCAGGATAGAGTCCCATCTAACTCCAATGGAGATGGTTGTAACTTGTAACTTAGTCATTTTGGCAAGAAACGGCAACGAGTTGCAAAGTACAGAAATCAGCAAATATTCGGGTACTTGTCTGCTTACAATCCATACTTTTATCACGCTACACCTGAAAATGTATGTAAAAATCGCGAAAACAGAAGGAGAGGGAAAATCATTTTGTTTCCGTCTATGATTTATACATACTTTCGGGTGTAGCACGATAAAAGTAAAGATTGTAAGTAAACAGAGCACATCCTGCCTTATCCCGATGAGGTGTGTGTAGAAGGAAAGTACCTGAAAATTCCCTGATTTTTGCACTTTGCAACTCGATGCCGTTTCTCCCCAAAACGGCTCTAAGTTACAAGATACAACCATTTCCAATGGAGTTAGATGGGACTCTATCGCGAGGTAAACATCTTTTTAAAATGATGTTTTTTACGTTTGTAAAAATGGGACTTCGTGTGCAAAGACCTTTAGACTGTTAGTTTGTGCTGTTAAGAAACAAAAAAAACATAAACATAAAGTCCTTCCTGCCATTTCGAGTCAACTACTGAACACAAAGCTAAGAAACAAAGCATGAGAGATGGCCTGACTTAACCACCTGAACACCTCTTCATTAGAACATTAAGGTTGATGTAATTCATTATTTGACATATCCAAAACACTGAACATGATGCCTCTCTGTAATATCTGGCATGGCCTAAGGTCTTGTATCAGATTTCTGAACCGGGAAGACTTTTTGAGAAAAATATAAACCATATCACAAAACATTCACAATGGCTAATTGTAGTCCTAAATATGCATCAGTTGTATCAAAGGGGAAAACTACAAAATAAAAGATGTGTACCAAGTTGTACTAAATCAACTCACTGCTGCATCTACATTAGCAGGCGAGTCACTGTTGGGGTCCGCCAGCATGGAGATGACACTAATCATGATAGTTTCAACTGTGTGAATAGGAAGCCAGCGTTCCTCTGGCTTCTCATAGCCAAACTTGTCCTCTCCGGGCTCATGTAGGATAGAGATACAGACATCCCCATTTTTCGCAACTGTAAAAGAAGGGAAAACACGAGTGTTCAAATAGAGTAAAAAAAAGTGGTACCACTTCACCCATAGGGTGCGCTATAATTGACGGTCAAAGTTAAACACTCAGCCCTGCCGCCCCGATCGCCGACAATTTCTTGTGCATTTCTTGGTATTTAGGCCTCATGCTGAACATTTTTGCCTCTTGGACCCATAAGGTCTGGCTAGATTTTTCAACTTTCACAAACAAAAATCTTCTAAATAACCACTGGTCCAGATTACACCAAATTTGGTACAGATGCTCTATGGACCTGTCAAATATATTTATGGAATCTTAAAAAGAAAATTTAAATCAAAATCGTGTAATATTCAACAAATCACAAGTCCACTTGAGAATTACCCAGGGCCAATGGCCCTGAAACTAGGTAGGCACATAGAGGCCATCCCCCTTAAGAAATGTGCCACGTTTGGTGTCAATAGCTCAAAAAAACTCAGTGTCAATTTGAATGAATGCTAAGCGCTAATGATCAAAATCAGACAAACGGCTCCTACTCTTAAACCATGACCTGGATTTACTCCAAATCGCATGGGGAGACTTATCTCATCGGCCCCGAGTGAATCGCTGGAAAAATTTGGTCGCTGGGGTCTGCGTGCTGTGAATACTAGGGTTGGGTATCATTTTTTTTTTTTTTCGATACCGGTGCTAAAGTGATATTTAAAAAAAAAAAAAAAGGTACCGGTGCCTAAATAGTGCCTGAACAGATACTTTTTCAAATTTAAAGCAACGCGCTGTGGTGGCGCTCCACCGCTTTCCTCTCGCCAGTGAAGGCGCGCATGGCAGTTTCGGAGCACCGGAGGGCGGATATTTAAATCGGCAGCTCGGGCACAGAAATGAGGCACCGAAATCTGCAATAATGGTACCAGGTTGAGGCTGCGAGCAGCTTTAATTTTATATATTTTATTCTCTTGTATGTTCTTTTGTCCTCTCGCATCTGTTTTGGCAACAGCTGTTGCTACCACTGGTGGGATTATACATGTAGAAAAGAAAACGTAAATTGTATTTTTCTGATTGATGACAGTTGACTATTTTCTTATAAAAATATATTTAAAAAAAAGAAAATGTTTTACTGGGCTATAGGTAGTTTCTTGTCAGTGGAAGGTGATTTTTTCTTTTTGTTACATGGTCCCGAAAGGACATTTCTGGTCAGTAAATAGCCTGGCTCGTTAATTTAAGAACTTCAACGTATTTTTGTTGCATTTTAAGCACCTTAGTCATTACACTGTTGAGCAGGGTACTTGTTTGCTAGTCTAACACCACAATGTGTTTAGATGTATGTAATATATATGCCAAAATACATTGATTTATTTTACAGACGACATTGGAAATTATATGTGATCTTGCCCTTGCCATGTTACTGTTTTTTGTAATTGAGTAGTTGAGTGTGGAAGTTTTAGTATAAGTGTACTGCATGCATGTGTACTGTCGAAGCTATCACAAATTAATATTGGGCTCTATAAATACATCAATAAATACAAACATAGCAAGTTGAGCTTAAATAAAAAAGTTATTAGATTTTACTTGTCATTCTCTTGTCTTGCGTGGCCTGCGGAATAGCTAAGACATACCTGAAAGGGTATGTCCGACTAGTAGTTCTGGTGCTGACTAGCTCGACTAATCGTGAACATCGCTAATTACCATTTGGGTGCCATATTTCAGTAATGAACTTCATCTTGGGAGGCCGCAGGGGGTAGTCAAAAGGAAACGTCAGGTATGCTTTGAAGAACCCACCTTCACTGTGACAAAACAAAGCAAATCAAGTTTAGTTCAAAAAAATAAATAATGAGCCAGCAACTTTAATATGTGAATATGTGCTCATTTCCACAAATGTATCGAATTCACCTAACAAATTGCAGACTTACAACAGGGTATCTTGAGGGCCTATTATGACAACTTCCCATTTGTATATGTCTTCATCATCTATAAGACCCGCTGAGAATCCTTCCACTGGGTTCTTGTTAAGCTCTGGGGGGATAAAAGGAACAAAATGTATGATAAATACAACCACAAAATAATGGCATGGTTCGACAGTGCGACCATTTCGCTCGCATATGCGGGTAAAAATTCCCTTGTGCTAACATGAATTTACATTTAGGAGCACATGTGCGAGTGGAATTTTTATTTTTGAATTCAAATAAAACAGATCACATTACAGCTTTCACACACAGCACAATAGGTTTGCCGACTGACCAAGGAAATAGCCGCCAATATCACACTTCACACATTCCAATAGAAGTTGGGAGGCGTAGTTCATAAATGTTTCGCCCCATTTACCGCATTCGCAACCAAAGATTGCGAATGCGGTAAACTGACAACTGCTTGCAACTGCTTGCAAAAGAATCACAAGATACGGTTCTGAACTGGACCGTTCACATCGCTGCAACAAGCAACAAGGTGAAGCCGTAGTAGCTATTGCAGCGGTAATGACTGGGTGCTTACGGTAATGTTATGCCAGGAAGTTTATACATCACAGGGTGTGATGTAACGCTTATAACATACTTATACACCTGAACATTAGCGGCAGCTGCCAATGCATTTCTCCTGTTCCCCTCTGTGTTACCCCAGAACTGGAGCGCACTTCCAACCGGAGTGGCTTATGGCTCCAAGCCACAAGGCGACAAACCCGCCGATTCTAGGGCCGACTGACTCGGTCAACGCAGTCAGGGAGAGAGGGGGAGCACGATCGGTGCTGAAGTCTGCTCTGATTGTCGTGTAGTGTGGGGGGTCTCAAGACACGCAATTTCGCCGCCCCCCGTAGAGTCGGGAGGGCAAAGATTGTTTCAAACCAGTTTGATATTCTCTGGCCCGACTCGCGTAGTGTGGGGGGCACTGAGACTGAGATCAGCGATTAAACTGGCAACAGCCAATGAGATTTTAAATCAAGAACGGCCAATGGGATGTGAGGTCAAAAGGAAGAAAAGAGGAATGAACTGGGAGTGCGTTCACTGTTTACAACTGCTACAGTTTCTACAATTTCTACAAATGATGCAAATCAAGATACCTTCTTCAAGGTATCTTGAAGAAATAATTTGTGTTCAGAGGAATGCTGGCAATATGGCAGGCTGTGATAAGCGTATGGACCAGTCCATACAGACCGCATCTCTGAGAAACAATTATTTTGGCGCCCCCCCCCCCCCCCAAAAGAGGGGGAGCAATTCGAATTCAATTCCTCTCCGAATGTGTTTAATAGCAATTTATCAAACAACTAGAAGAAGAAGAAGTCACATATATGCCACCGTCAGCGCATCAGTCAGCAATTGCCTATGTATTTGTGGTTGGGTAAAGATTGTGATTAGCACTACAGCTAGCTAGCTAATTCTGTCATTACTATTCATATTATATTCATCGACACACAGCATATGCCCCACCCCAGAATGTTAAAGGGTTGTTAATATGATGTGTTGATAGCATAGTCATTGCATTCTTCATTCAATATTCAACAGATGAAAACACCATTGAGGAACCGGCTCAAGGATGACCACCTTGACGTGTGCTGCAGGTTGGCAGACCAACAGCTGATGACGTTGACTACCATGGCCTTGTCAGATCCTTGTATCTAGTCAATAAAAAGAGGGTAAAATGCTCTGAGGCAGGGTGTAACCTCTGCAATTTACTGGAAGATCACACATCTCAATAGCAGCGTATGCAGTTTGAGCGTCGTTTTTTTAAGTTTGTGAATTATAAGTATCTGAAGTGGGGCACTAAAGACGCGATCACGGTACGAGTCCCGTGTGTACCTGCCCAGGAGACGGGGCGTCCGAGCAAAACCGTCGGGCAGCAGCACTCCTCTCTATAGAGCTATCATTTGGTCAATATTCCTACACAATCGGCCCTAAAGAGTAGCCTAACTAAAACGCAATTCAACTAGTCTTGCATTCATTTAAACCAATCCCAATTGTCTCGGGCGGCGTTAGGCTCAGGATGCAGCGCCGGTGCCCTTGCAAAATAGTGTCGGGGGGGAACTTGTTCTGGTGGAACGTTTGGAAACATGCAAGAGCGTCCCAGTTAGATAGCAAATGTTTCTAAACATATTCTTTGTATATCTTTACAAAAATTCACCGAAAGAACCAAGCAGGGCTGCCTTATTGCACGATCCAAATCTTTGTAAAAGCTTGCCATTTTCAGCGTGTCGGTTGCTAGCTCGGAGGCTGTTATTGTTTTACGTAGCGACGGGGACTTCCAACACGGTAACACGCTTATCCCCACAGCCTACACCCGGTCAGCCGACTACAATCCAACTGGATACGTCACGTTTCAAAATTCTAATATAACATTAAATAATCTGTTTAGAAGTGTATCCTGCTAGCTCTACAACAGTAAAAAGCAGGTAAAAACCCGGTGTGGGTGCAACTGTACATGGACTGTATAACATACAGATTAAAACTGGCTTTCGATGTGTAAATTTGTGGAAACTATGACGAACAAAAAATGGCAGCATAACTGTTCTTTATTGTCAGAGTGAAATAAACTAGTATTAATCCATCTTTTTTGACTCCGCGCCTATTTAATTTAGTTGTGTCCATACTTTTGTGGACTGTGCCCCTAAAAGTGTCAACTTAGGAGCAAGTGCCTCAGCGTAGAGCCCTGACTGGTGGGTGAGCAGACTCATTTGGGTACTCCGCATTTCAACCTGCTATTCAAAATTGGCTTTCAGAAGCATCCTCATTCATCATTGAAACGGTTTAGCTTTTAGCTGACCATGTAATCGTATATGAATAGAACCCACACGGAAAACCAAATGCATGACATGTAGGGCCGTGTGGGACTAGATGTGCACCACTACTGCAGAATGTAAATGTGCATGATGCATTCTTGTGGGGCACAAGTAGCTAAGAACAACCCCTCAATCAATATGATTAGTGTTATAATGTACAAGCTGTAAGTAAGTTGAATCCACTTGTCGGGTTAACAATGGAGATACGTCACTCAAGGCTTGAACAATGAAACATCCAGACAAACTGGAATAGTGTAGATCAATACGGTAATAGCCTCTTGTTTGTGCCCAGTTGATTGGCACACAATTAAACTGGCTAAACATTTAAGGCAATAAAAGATGGCATATGACAGCTAACACCAGCCAACTCATTGTTGACAGATGGGATCCTGTACTGGCCATTCCTTTGTTCCTTTGCTACCACTACTAGCTAACTCATTTTGGTGCAGTTGACGTTGTACGCTTCGTATCTTAAATTCGGGTTATATTACAACCAAATACAGTTGCATGTGTCTACCAGAATTGTAGGAGCATACTTTGCATTGTGGCGATACAAGCCACGAAGATAGTTAGCGTCCCACAATGACGTTATGTAGCTGTGCGTATCTCAAAGCTAACCACTGCTACTAGAACACGACGCGTGCTGTTCATCGTGTGTTTTCATTACCTGCCAACTGCTTTCGAAGAAGTAATGCCGATTGTTCAGTCATGTTATGTGGACTTAAATTGAATATATCCGTTGTGTCGCCAAATACTATCAGAAAAGTAGGCTGGAATGGAATTATCGTTTTTGCTGACTGATTAGCCAGGCTGTCTTCTTCTTTTTTAGGAGTTTGTGTCCATGACGTTGCATTACAGCCCTCTACTGGATTTACTCAGCTACTTCTATCCTCTAAGTCTTAACTAATTCCTCTGTGCAAACCTATAACCCCGTATTATATAAAGGTTTGAACAAATACCCCCCCCCCTTCTCTTTTCCATGCTCCATTAAGCTTTTGACTGTCATATGTATAGCTTTAACTCCCATTTTCTGTAGCTCCACTGTCACATCTTCTCTTTCAACCAGATATTTTCTGCATTCTATTAAAACCTCCTTTCTGTTCCTTCCCGTACTCCTCACAACACCAACTCTCCCTTGTACCACATAAAGATGTCTTCTTTTCAATTATTTGTCCCAATACTGTTGCCACTTTTGAACTGTTTCCCTCCAGATAATTCCCTATCCTTCAGATTTGGAAAGCTTAATCTCCATTTCTACATGTTCTTTTTCCAAGGAAGCCAGCTTGTATACCTTTTCATTACCTGGGATGACCGATGAGCAGGAATCCACATTAAACTGTCCTCTGAACTTGATGACTGATGAATAAACTTGGAGAATTTGATATACTACGTCCTGATGATCACAGGATGTACCTGATCTAATACTTTGAAGAGCTGAAACTGAAAGACTGCATATTACCACATGTTTTGTCCATTCTCTCCAATCTACTCCAATGCCATGAGAATGGCACACAGTTCTACAGAATATACATTCAAGTCATACAAATGTCCACATTATGGTTTGGCACGATACATGCTCCAAATACTTCAGTTCCATGTAACTAAAGTATATTCAATCTATTCCTTTATCTTTTTATTTCAAGTTGTTCCAAATCTACAACCGGTATATCCAGCACCCAGACAGGCACCATTGGCCACAATATTCTTGGAAAAAAAGCTCTGTTATGTATATTTATTTGTAATGCATTTGCATCTCCAACCTAGCCTCGTGAGACCATCCCGATCTCGCGAGTTCACATTCTGTTTCTCTCTGCAGATCGGTCTGGCCTTGATCCCATTGAATGCCTTTTCCAAAAATGAAAAATGATAGGACCAATCAGGGCTCGGGGAGGGAGTTTCAGTCCATGGTGAACAAAGAGCGCCGCATTAATAAAAAATAAATAAATAATAATAATAATAATGGCGATGCCCAAAAGTGTAGCAATCTAGAACAAATCAAAAACGAAGTGGACTGAACAATGATGTTAAAAGATGAACAGAAATCTGCACGGAAGGCTTTTCTCTGTGGAGAATATGATTTTGCTTTACTTCCAACCGCAAGAGTGAAGAGCGCCACTCTGATTGGCTCAAGAGTTTTTTGAACAAACGTAAGGCCGACTTAATATTTTATGGAGGGTTGTAAGGGCCAAAACTAAATATATATCAATACATAAATAAAATATAATTAAATGCTTAAATAAATGAATAAATATCAAATTATATAATGAAATGCTTAAATAAATGAATAAATAATTAATTATATAATAAAATGCTTAAATAAATGACAAAATAAATAATGATGTAATGTATATTGTATATATGTATATATTTACACATTTATTATCACATTTATACTTATTCATTTATTCACACATGTATTTATCTATTTATAATTGTATTTATTTATATATACTTTTATTTATCCAGTGTAACTTGCTGCAGCGAAATAAATAAATGTGTCAACTTCATCCATCAAAAGTCAGGGGGCGGGTTAAAGCCTCTGATTGGTCAATGAACATTAGGCGCTGTACTATCTCCGCGAGGATCGTGAATACAGCTTCATTGGTTTCTGTGTCAGTCAGGGCCGATATCATTCCAATTCGTTCATCGAAGCCCTGAATCTAATCTACAAATTGGCATTTGCCTCCATCTTTTGAGTTACAGCCAACATATCTCCCATTGTAGCACGCAAGGTTTCATTAAGATCCGCACCGGGTGCTGCCATCTTGAATTAGGCAGTAGATTCAAGTTCAACCACCAATCAGAGGCTTTAACCCGCCCCCTGACTTTTGATAAAGGTATCCAAGTATGCAACCTTGATAAATGTATTCAAGTGTATAAGCATATATATAATCCAAGTAAATATACTCAAATATATAACCACATAAAGACATATTTTTGTTGTTAAAAGTACTAAACCAATTAATATATTATATCAATGAATATGTTACTTTAAAACATTACTTCTCTTATGTCTCACATGAAAGCAAGAGCTATGCCATCCTAACCTTGGCCTTGAGAAGAAGGCTCCCTGACCAGACGTCTTATCTCAAAATGAGACGTCAGCACAGAATGCGAGGGTTACAATGCCCACAGAAACTGTTTTAATTGCATGGGAAGAAAACTTATGAAAGTTTCTAACCTGAAAGTTTCTGACCTGATTGTGATAAAAAAAACTAAGCCTGTACTCTGTAGGAGACAGGCAGTGACTTCATGAACCTACTCGGTTGTTGTACTGCACAATAAACCTATTTTCTTCAACTTTCATCCACCGTGTTCAACTTCGATTCATTTTAATAGTTATTTAAAGTTACAAAGTTAAAGTTATTATGCCGAGGACCTCTTCAACTTAGCCCAAGAAAAGATCTTTGACAGCTACTTTGGCTGTATTGGGTGCAATAATGAGATGCATTGTATCAATTATAATATGAAACATGAAACCTTGATCCATGTCTCACTTGTGCCCTTGGGTCTTAATTACAGTTGATAAAGGAAGGCAAAAAGCTTGATTTGCAAAGATAAAGATAAGTTCTGATAACATTGTCTAGTCTATATATTGTAACACAAACTGGTTGAATGAAGATGAGGAATTTAATCACTTTGCCAAAGACTGTTTTATTCATCCTTTTGAGTAACAGGGGAAAACAACTCGACCAACAAGTATAGGCTCAACAACTCACGTCTCAAGGAAACACAGCAAGACACCCACACTGAGCCCCCCCCCCCCATTAGCCACCTGCATATACAATGTAGTATGTAATACTTTTACATATACAGTATCTAGGATTAGCATTTATTTAATACATTGTTCACATAATTGTCACAGGAGTTTTGCAGAGAGCGGACCCAAACGCAGCACAGAGACACGGGAGATGGTAAGAGGGAGAAAGGTGGGTTTATTGTAGGTGCCGAATGGGGAGTAGATGGGGGGACGGCGTGAGCAGGCAGGCTGAGCTGGTGGAGCAAGATAAGGCTGGTACGGTCCTGGGCACAAGAGAGGATTAAGGTACAGAAAAACACAGGCTGGAAAAAAGTCTAGATAACTAGGTGGTCGAGTCGAGAGTATACCACCGATCTGACGATGAGTGGAAGGAAGGCCGGGGGGTGATGGGTAGATTGATGGGAGGTGTGCAGCCTCCGGAAGGCTGTGGGCAGGAACACATGTATGCACAGACACAGAAAGATCAACAGGGGACACAGAGAGACAGGGAAACACAGAGAAGCATACAGGAGACGGCCGTGGCCGTCACAGTTTTATTTCATATATATTTTCACATGCATTTAGACCATGAGTTCAGATCAGATAATATGCTTTCATCAGTTGTATAGTAGTGTCTGTAACATTTTGAACAGATTATATATCACATATATTACATATATACCTATATTTACCTTTTGTAATGAACACCTTTTTTCTGGCAAGCAATTTCAATGTCTATCATTTGTAAGCAGTAACAAATGGTTAGTTAATGATGAGGTGTGTGTGTGTGTCTGGTATATTTTAATATTTTCATACTTTTTTCTCCCAACATGATTATAATGAACTCATGAAATCAATCAATATTGTAATATTCCTTCCATCATATTCTTTGACTTTTGTTTGGTTTACATCATATCTGCATTGTACTCTGATGCCTCTATGATGTCATAACAA
>OOFB01015061.1:0-11397 GCA_900323305.1 Trachyrincus murrayi | reverse complement strand
CCTATACACAACGCTGCAGTGTGACAGCACTCGATAGGCAGTGATCAATAGCTGTTTTTTTCATTGATCAGCTTCCTGTTTGAAGTGTGTGTGTGTGTGTGTGTGTGTGTGTGTGTGTGTGTGTGTGTGTGTGTGTGTGTGTGTGTGTGTGTACGATGGCAACGTTAAGCAACATTTTGCTAGGCAACGTGTTGAAGTTGAGGCAGCACAAACTGTTACAAGCTGAGTTGATATTGCCAGTTTTGTGTCTTACCGCCAGCAGCTTCAATTTTTAATGGGCTTATTGAGAAATGTGTGTGTGTTAAACAAGTATTTATCTGAACATGAGGTTGGTTAGAACAACAACAACAAAAAAAGCTATGTTGTCATTGAAATGCGGTGATCTTGGGCGCGTTGCCGCTTGTTTAGAGGACGTGACTGATACGTTTCTAGCTCCTAATCATTGCCATGGCGATGTTAAAAAAAAAAAGAAGAAATTAGTCAAAATTGCATCTAGTACATTCTGGATGTACTCAGTGTAGTGGTAACCGTGGCTGGAGTCTTCATTTTAAGCTCGTAACTATGTCGTTAATTTTTCTAAAATCATGTTCTTTTTTTCACCATTAACCGTGGTCTAACTGAAATTAATTCTGTGAATAGCTTATATATATATATATATATATATATATATATATATATATATATATATATATATATCTGCTGAATGAAAAGGACTCATTCAATACGTCTCTCTGGGAACCCCATGTATATTTCACTTGCTTAGGCGCAACCCAGAAGAAGATCGTCTTTATCCCGGGACTCAGGTACCCAGAGCTACCAGGTGCACAGTAGTAACAAGCCCAGGTGAACCGTGTGACACGGGCCGTGTGGTTGCGGTCGGCCAGTGGAGTCCCAAACCAAAAGCATTTAAAACACGAAGTGTCATTTTGAGTGTCACCCAGGCACTTCCTTCGTACGCGTGCACAGAATAATTGCCATATCTTTTGCCTTAAGTCAGGCTCAAATGGTACTGGTTCAGCTATGGTATGGACATTTATAGAGTGAGCAAACGATGAGATCCGACGGCATGGGAACAGTGGTGTCTCTTGTGGAATACAGCGTTGTTGCATTTCTGATGTTCACCAGAGACGGCGCTGTCCCTTGGATTGACCTTTTGTTTGGCGTTTGCTTATTCTTAAATGAAATGACCATGAAAGTGCCGTTTTAATGTGAAAACCCCCATACGAGGACAGATTTGTAATGATAGTGCAATTAACATTTTTACCAGTAGTACATGATGTCATGTGTGAGGGTACGGTGCAAGGTGTTGCTCTTGGCACACATTCTACCTGCTCATGGTTACTGCAGGAGTTACTGGTAGTCTTTAAGCGTGGCTGTTATGTTCTTTGATAATATCCACCTGTAGGAATACATGTATGTTTTATAAATCATTATTAACCTTGGATCATTCGTTTTTTTAATACTTGCCTACTAAAAATGCTTTTTCATCACATTTTTATTGCATGTGTAAAGATTTTATTTATTGATTTTTTTTATTTTTAATATCAGCATTTATTGTGTTGTCATGTGTTCATGCCGAAGCCATTAAGATTTTTAATTAAACAGTATTTTCTTTAACACTGTGTTATTAATTAAAAAAGATGATTTACTCTTTTCTACAAAAGCGTAAAATAAATGACAATGGAGTAGATTACTCTCTGTGCCTTTTATATTCTTATTTTGCATCCAATTTTAAATGATGAGTTATTATTCCTCTATGTTACTAAGTTGTACACACTCTTAAGGATCAGGTTGTTGCCTCTGTATAGCCCAGTATGATCACTTTGATTGTATCACAGTATTAAGCACAAATAAGTAGTGCAAAAGGTTCTGCACTTCTTATTGTGAGGGTTAGGGTTAAAATGTACACAACTCTGTACATTTAGCTTCTTCTCTGACCTCGAGTGACCCAGGACTTGAAGAAAGAACGCTCTGTGCTTTCTTCTGTGTTTCTCCTGCTCTGCTCTAACACGGAGAAGACTGGGTCTTCTAGAGGGATGTAGAAACATGACTCGAGTGTTGTTCATGATTCAGGGTTCATGATATACTGCCAATTGGTTGTGCCTCAAAGAATTGAGGACGATTGAAACTCATGTAAACATTATTTTTTCAAATGAAACGTTTTTATTTGGCAACCTTTTCTTGAAAAACAAATATATATATATAAAAATGCAAGCATTAAAGAATAACATGTTCATTACTTAAATGTATCCACATTTGAGGGGGAAAAACAAACATACAAAATCCAACTGTACAGTACAACACCCGTTGGCAAACTGTCCAGAACCGTTCCAATAAAACAAAAAGATCAGAGTGGAGTCATATTCCTGAAATCCTGTACCACACACACAAAGTTAGGACATTGTTTTCTTTAGTGCAGACAGTCTGCTGTATGGCATGCTCACTCTACTTCCTTGCAATGTGGTCCTGTCAGTAGGTGAAACATCCACATTATAAACAGTTTATGAGAGAATCATAATCAGAGAACTACTCCAAACTAAACCACGGTTTATTATTGCGTGCGCCAAAGTCCACTCACTTCCTGCAGAGCGAAGACTGCCAACCAAAATTACACGTCTTTTTTTTTCTCACGACTACACACTACACAAGCAAGAGTTCTGGATTGAAGCAGTACCTGGATATTTCTACGAATTGAACTCAACACAATGCAAAGAAATTGAACACAATAAAAACAAACATGAGGAACATTGCAAGTCATTGGGCATTTCAGAGCTATCATCAACAAAACACATCTCACATAACCTACACAGTAAGCAAACTGGTCATAAAAAGAAAAAAGGCAGTTTTCTGCCTGTCTACAGTGCCCGCACCCTTAATACAATATACACAAGGCAAACCAGAAATTACAAATTCAGTGTTTGGATTCTTAAAACAATTTTGACATTGTTATCAGGCACTGCAGAATACGAGTCGTGGCCTTCCGAAGGAAATAACAAATCAAAACAATCCTTAAGCTGGTTATTCACAAAGTCCCAGAGTTTGACAGTAGATCTGCGGCCACAGCGGTGTCATATTGACCGTAGCTGCTAAACGACGGGTGTGGAGTCTGTTAGTGATGTGGTGTTAGCCTGCATAACGCGGTGGCTGAGTGGGAGGGGCTTGATGGGGGTCCTCCCGGTATATTGTGATCTCACAGCTGCAGAAGCTATTAGGGACCCTTCTTTCTATGATACCGCCCCCCTTCCCATCAAAACATATAATAGCTTTGGCTTCTTCAGATGTTGGTAGTGATGTTTGAACACAAAACAAAATAATGAAAAAACTAAAAAAGCTCCACTGTCAAACGTCCCTACAAAACAAAACCATGTGCGGAAACAGTCCTTAAATAACAATATATATATATGTATAATATATACAGTTTCATAAGAACACATAAGAGTATCATCAAACACTCCAAAAAACTGCAAACAAATTTTTTTTTTTTTGGAAAACGGTGCATGAACTAGTGGGCAAAAAAGCTGGGGGGAAAAAATCTTCCAAACACCAAATAAATACTGTGTGTGTGTGTTTTGACATGGTTTTTGCTCAACACTGCAGGACCAAAAAGTGACAGGGAGAAAGGGGTTGGTGGTGGGAGGTGTCCCGGTGTGTCACTGACATCACACACCCTGACCCTAACCCTAACCCGTTCACAGCCTGGACTGCTGTATGTGTCACTTATGGAGCTCCATGTCCTTTACTCCATGGAGGACGGTCCGGTGGGAGAAAGAGAGGTGAGGGGCAAGAGACATTTTGTTACAGTCTGGGTCAAAGAGTGAAAACTGAACTTGCGATAGCGAGATCTCCTTTTATGTACCAGAGCACAGGTAGCAGACATATGTTTAGTCTACTACCCGTGTCCCCTGGTACATTAAAGTACCAGACAAACTGTTTTATTATTGTCACAAATGACAAGTCTAAGGAAGAAATTCCCAAAATGCATCAAAGTTATTCATCCACTCCTATTGGCTGTTATGCAACCAGAGTGAGCTCTACTCACATGGTATCATGTGTGGATGTTTTAGGTGAATTATTCCACTATTAAAACCTCTTAACTACCACCCCATTTCTGGAGAATTTCCTAAAAATATATCAGCTTATAAATCGGTACCTGTGATGACCTCATTGATTCATGATGGTGATATCATTGGAAATGTTCCACCTTGTCGTTTATGTAGATATTCTAATACGTTCATATGCTTGCGACTCTTCAATGATAAATATAAACAAACACAAAACATAAGGATAGAAAAGCTATCTACCTGGTCCCCAGGGGCCTTCTGGGCCCCGTTGATCAGCACCGCCTGCTCCATCTTGGGGTCGGCCTGCAGCTCCACAACGATGTCATCTTTGGACAGCATCTCTTTGGTGCTGCGTTAAACCAAACAATTTATACCGAAACTAACTCAAATATTAGTTTGAGGAAGTAGTGCAACAATGCAGTAGAATATACGTGTGTGAAATCTGTGTGTGTGTACACATATGATTGTGTGTCTTTGTACATGTGATTGTGTATGTGCATATCTGTGTGATTGTGTGTGTGTATGTATGTGTGTGTGTACACACATGTGATTGTGTGTGTGTGTGTGTGTGTGTTTGTGTACATGTGAGTGTGTGTTTGTGTACATGTGATTGTGTGCATTTCTGTGTGCTTGTGTGTGTACATATGATATTGTGTCTGTGTGTGTGTACACATGATTGTTTGTGTGTGTACATGTGATTGTTTGTGTGTGTACATGTGATTGTTTGTGTTTACATGTGAGTGTGTGTGTGTGTGTGTGTGTGTGTGAATGTGTGTTTATGTACATGTAACATTGTGTGTGTGTGTGTGTGTGTGTGAGCAGCGTACATCTCCTGCTTCCCCGAGCGTCCGCAGGGGATCTTGCCCTTCTTGTGGAGGAAGTAGATGACGCTCCCCAGGACGGCCAGCAGCAGGAGGGACAGGATGATCACCACTATGACCACCCCGCTGCCCTCGGCTACAAACACACGCATACGGGTACATGCACACACAATCACACACACACACACAAGCGCGCACGCAGGCAGGCGCAGGGATGGGACAAAGACAGACGATGCAGTGTTAATTATGTTCTTGCCTGCCGCAATGTGCTGGTCTAAGTGGAGGAACAGAAAGCAGACAAAGACGTAGCTGAATAAGAGCCAGCACTGGTGTCGCTTTAAACAAAATGCCAAAAATGTTGTTGTATTACTATTGCTATAATCTGCGATCCAGCAGTCCTACTATGTTACAGCAGAACTTCTGGAGGGAGACGGCACAGAGCCTGGGCTTTCAGACGGGGATTTTAGTAAGTGTGTTTCTACAGTGGCCAGTCTACACAGTGTTGATTGAAACCTTTACAGACACTTTTCCTAAGAACATCGGTGTCAGGACAGGATGTTTTAGCTTGTCTTCCCACTGGGAAAAGTTTACCAGTGCTGGCTAAGTTTGTGTTTGCTGTTTAGCCAATTACACGCTTACAGATCCCCGCCTCCAGTAACATGATTGGTCAAAACAAATACGACGCAAGAGAAAGTGAGACGCCCCGTTCACCCAGATTTGAGCTTGTCTGCTAACAGAACTTAAATTATTAATCTCAAATCTGATTTGTGAGACTACTGTTGATACAACCGTCTGTTCTAAAAGCAGGTTTGGATTTCTTTTGTTAGCAGTCTGAAACGTATGGTAATAGAATAGCCTCCATTCTCCTTGTGGCCAAAGAGCTTTGGCACACAACAAGGATGAGGGCAGGGAGTCCAGCGCCCTGTTCAGAGAGTTCTGTCTTCATGAAGGTTATCACCAGCAACTTCCATCATAACACCAGTGACTGTTTGGGAAAGCAACCAAACATTTAGAATAGTTGTAATGAGACACTGCGGACGTGTTGTGTAAATGTGGAAGCCGTCATGAAGTGTACGCCATGTTGTCAAATGTATTCCCAATGGGCTAGTGAGAGACGGTTTAATAGTTTGTCTCCAATTAAATACCATCCCTCCAACATGACCCTAGTGCATTAAAATCTGTAGTAAAGTCTTAAAGACATCGTTAAAAATATACACTCAGCAATTAGCTTTCGGTATCTTGAATATCTCCACAAAAAAAAAACCAGGACATTAAATCAGGAGGCAAATGTGGAAAAGTCATGGAAAAAAAGCATGCCTCTGCAAATATTGTAGCTTGTTGCTGCTTGGGGTCTGTTTTGACTTTGCTTCCAGTATCAAACAGAATATTTAACCCCCCCCCCCTCCCCCAGGGGGCATCCAGCAGGGCTGTATGCTGTGGCATCATGTTAAAAAATCATGAGTTTCTTTCATTCCCAGCATGCTAGCAACCCTCCAAACCAGCATGTCTGACCCACACTATCACTCCGTTGCAGAACTAGAGCCGCACCATTAAAAAAAACATTTTTTTCTCATTTTTTGTGTGGAGTTGAAGTTGGGGAAGAAGGCAGAGATAACCAAAGGTACTTCTGAACTGGAAGCTTAAGGGTTCATGTGAAAGTGAAGAGGGCAGTAGTGAAAGAGAAAAAGAGGTTTTCTTAGGTGGGGGAAAAAAAGGAGGAGAGCTTTCAGGAGGGGGGAGCGATGCTTACCGGGAGAGGTGGGGACAGGGGATGTGGCCAGAGGAACTGTGAACAGGCAGAATCACACTTAGAACGGACTGCACACCCACCCCCAGCCTATACACACAGAGCTCTCTCTACTTCAGACCTCCCTATCCACACCCACTGAAAAGGTCCCTGCCGTCATTTTCTGCATTTCTCATATTTCCCATATTTCCCAACATATATCTGTTTTATATATCCCAGGAAAACCCCTGGTGGGTTTCAATTGGTTATCTTGCCACCACCATACATTTGTGTCCTTCTAAAACTGTACTCTGCAAAATGTAGAACATAATTACCAGAGCTGGTTTTAAGTCTTTGGGCGCAAGTCCAAGTTAAGTCTCAAGTCTTAATAGTAAAAGTGGACATGGATAAATAAAAGCGGACACAATCAGCATTGCAGATTTCAGATAAAACAATTTTGGTTGAAGACGATTAATTCGATAGTTTGTTTAATTTGTTGTGTAAAACACGGTTATTAATTAGAGTTTGGGGAGAGAATGGCCAAATGAATCCAGAAGATGTCAGTGATGTCTCTAGTCTCAAGTTCCCAGCTTTGATAATTACATAACTCTTCTTAATACAAGACATTCCTTCACACTGCTCATCTGTGGCAAACAAACCACCCTATCCTTCTGTCGACTTTATGTTTGTTGCTGTTTTTGGGTTGAATGACTTTAAATTCTCCAAACCAGTGATTCTCCTTTGGTTAGTCATTTACAGCTAGTTAAGTCATTTCTGTTTCAAGCTTTGTAGTTGGTCTGAATATAGGATACACATATTTATTAGAAAACGCCAGGCCAGAGTGCTAAGAGAATTCACCAGCTACAGTAGCAATTAACCCAGTGTTTAATATTGTGGAATATATTTTGTGATATTTGCAAGTGTTAAGAATTTAGAATAAAATCCTTAATTTCCTGCCAAGTAAATGGTTGGAAAAAGGCAAATTAGTAAATGGTTCGAAAAGGCAAAGTCTGTAATATTCACATTCAAAAACATGAAGCCACATTGAGAAGTGTGGCTCGCGATTTTCCATCTGGACTAGCCGCACACTCACACCCTACCCTGAGTTTCTACTCCACTACAGGGCAGGGCCTCCTCCATAGCTGCACTTAATCTTTAAAATAATCAGCCGGCTGATATTAAATCGGCCGAGTCAGTTAGTGTTTTTAAAAATAGACTCAAAACAATGTTTTATTCACTTGCACTTGATTGCTTTTTAATTTTGTAATTTTTTTGTTCTAATTAGATCACTTGTTTTTAATTTGATCACTTGTTTTTTTTATTTGATCTCTTGTTTTTTAGTTTAAACTGTGTCCTATTTCGGTGTCCCTTTTCTGTATTTCATGTGTATTGTCTGCATGTGTCCCCCTAAATGTGTCCTCTCTCTCTGTACAGCACTTTGGCACAAACCTGGTTGGTTTTTGTAAAGGTATAACTAAAATGAACCTGAGCTTGAAGTACATGTGAAGGCTGTTGGTGTGAGTGGGGGGTCAGGGGGGGGGGATCCCTTACTGGCTGTGATGCTGAAGCTCTTGACCTCGGCGCCCATGTCGTTGGAGGCGTTGCACAGCGCGCTGACGTCCGACGTCACTTTCACTGACACCACGCTGTGAGCCGTGTGCTCACTGGCCCTGTTCACCACCTCATGCCAGCTCTGGGCCCCCACACACACACACACACACACACACACACACACACATTTCCTACTTTTATTTATGTTCACATTGGACCACTCATTCTTGACATACAGCATACATGATACAGAATACAGCGCCTCCTCCACACACACAAAACAAACAACAAACAAGCAAAATTGCTATTCCAGCTGAAACGAAAAGTTTCAGCAAGTTCCAGGGCCAATGCTGTTACCAGAGTTCACTATAACTTAACAGCCAGTGTGTGTGTGTGTCTCACCTGGGTCCCCACGATGTTCCAGGAGAGGGTGGGCAGGGGGTGTCCCTGGGCCTCACAGCTCAGGTTGACCAGCCGCCCCGTGGCCTCCTCCAGCTCCACCTCTCTGTCCTCACTCAGCTGGGGAGCACCTGGAAACACCAGCATGAACACCACCGTCACACACACACCCAACACACACCAGCACACTAACACACCAACACACAAACACACCCTAACACACACCAACACACGCAAACACACTAACACACACCAACATGGGGCCAGTGGGCCAACCTGCTGGTTTTTGGCTGTGGAATTGGTGTCGGCCAACTTCGGTTAACACTATAGTTGGGTGTTGGTGTTTGTTGGGGCAGTGTGCAAGCACCAAAAATGTGTCACATGCCAACGGTGCTGTCACACACACACACATGTGAACTCACATCCTTCTCCTAAAGTAATATACTAATCTGGGACCGTGGTGATCCACTGAGGCTGTCACTGAGATACAAAAGATACAAACAAACTTGGCCTGACTTGACTTCAAGGTAAAGCGTGAGCCCATTAGGTCACAACAACCAAGTGTCTCCTTATGTGCGGAAGAAATCTGTTTTTATTGACTCTGAGCACTCCGAGTTGTATTGTTGTTGTACAGACATAATATAGTTGTTGTTGCTCTGCATGTGTGTTTGGTTGTGATGATCTATATTATACCATGGGTCGTTCCGACCAAGCAATCGGATTGGTCAACTAGACATTTAGCTGTGATCAAATCCGCATAACGGCACACCTTGCTGTGCTCAAATGAATCAGATTAATAACGAGTGGCGCGTGCAGAACTCAGTCCTGACCGCATCACTGTTGTGCCAACAATGACAGTAGAGCACATCCTCTCGTCTAATGTCGCTTAACAGACCTTTTTCAGAGAGGCGTCGTCGTCGTGTTGCTCATAACACTAATTATAGGTCTGCTTCTTCTATGTACCAGGGCCGGGGTAGTAGACTAGACTAGTGAAGATATCACACGCTGACCATGGACCATGTGTCCTGGTACATAGAAGGTGCAGACCCATAATTAGTTTTATGAGCGACACCTGTGTTTGTCCTATGATGACAGCTCTGTGAACAGGGTCTGTGGTACCTTGGACGATGATGTGAACGGAGCCGGCGGTGCGCAGGGCGGGCAGGGACGGCACGGTCACCTCACACACGTACTCTCCGCTGGTGGCATAGGTGGCGTCCGCCAGGGTCAGTGTGTGACCTCTCCCCACCTGCCTCCCGTTCTGTAGTCGTGCAGAGACACACGCACCAAACACACACACACACACACACACACACACACACACACACACACACGCCACACGCACCAAACACACACACACACGCCACACGCACCAAACACACACAAACGTACGCACACGTCAGACTAAAGCTATTGTCACAAAAAAACTATTCACATAGTAATTACTAGTACTAGGGCGCGAGTATATTTTTGGTATTGGCATAACTTTACATAGCATTTCAGGTATTTGCGGTTAGCTTAGTATTAATTGAAATTGATACCGTGCCATAGTTCTTTGAGCGATGATGTAAACATTTTCTTTTCAAAAAGACCATATGAATAATAATAATAATAATGATAATAACCTTGTACCACACAGCGGTGGTTTCCAGCGAGGACAGAGCGTTGCACGTGGCCGTGAGACTCTCTCCCTTAAACATGACCTCTGAATCCCTGGGCACCACCACCACAGAGTCCAGGTCTACACACGCACGCATGAATGCATGCACGCACACAGGCACACACACACACGCACGTAGGCACACACACACACATACAAATAACAGATAAGCGCAGGAAACAGAAACTTCAAGCATGACTATGGGTGCTTTCACACCTAGTTAGTTTGGAGAGTTTGTTATGAACCCCGGTGCGTTTCATAGGCTATAATGTCATCAACACATTGTTTTCTATGTCTTGATTCACGTACAAACTGAATGTGCTGCTTGCTATGTTATATGTTTACAATGTAAACTGATTTCTTTATTTATTACTAATTGTTTTTGCATATTGAAATGCCTGTAAGTCTCGGCGACATTGTAAATGAGGGTAACCTCAACTGTCTATTCGAGAATAAATAAAGGTTTGAATGAATGTTTTGAATGCTACAAATCAGTACAATGTCTACATCCTGCTTCAGTGTCTAATACCGATGAATGGGGGGTTTAGGTTTTGGTTTCCTTATCAGCTGTCCGATGATAAGGAAACTGAAACCTAAGGAAACTGAAACCTAAATCCCCCTCAAAAATGTCATTTTTATAATTTGTATAAGGAATGTTTGCATGCATGTGTGCTTATGACAAAACAAAATGTTTATATTTATGTCTGTATATGACAAGGTAAATACAGTAGTATAAATTACCCCAAAATTCCTAGTTTATTCCCGTTAATTCACATTGAAAGTTTCCAACTTTGAATATTCCCGGAATTTTGCAACCCTAGTTATACTATATAGGCGTTATGTATAGGTGTGTGTGTGTATTCAAACTCTTACAGTGCACAGTGAGCAGCATGTCTCCCATGACGCTGGCGCGTGATTGGCTGTCCTGAGGACGACATTGATAGACTCCGCTGTCGCTTCGTGTCACCGTGGACAGGACCAGAACCTCCCCGCTAGAACCCAGGTCCCCCTCTGGCTCCTGGCACCACATACACGCACACACACACACAGGTGCACACGCACGCACACACACACACACACACACACACACACACACACACACACACACACACACACACACAGATGATGTTGTGTGTACTAAACACACAATTCGATCTAAGCCTGTATATATCTCTCTAT
>OOFB01015058.1:0-12363 GCA_900323305.1 Trachyrincus murrayi | reverse complement strand
TTTTGTTTATGTGTGTGTGTGTGTGTTAGTGTGTGTGTTTTTATGTGTTAGCGTTTGTGTGTGTGTGTGTGTTAGCATTTCTGTGTGTGTGTGTGTGTCTGTGTGTGTTAGTGTTAGTGTGTGTGTTTTTGTGTGTTTGTGTTTGTGTGTGTGTGTGTGTGTGTGTGTGTGTGTGTGTATGTGTGTGCGTGTGTTCGTGTGTGCGCGCGTGTGTGTGTGTGTGTGTGCGTGTCTATGTGTGTGTGTTCGTGTGTGTGTGTGTGTGTGTGTGTGTGTGTGTGTGTGTGTGTGTGTGTGTGTGTGTGTGTGTGTGTGTGTGTGTGTGTGTCATGACTTCAACTCTATATCTATACTATACTATCCACGCACAAAATCAGAGTTAATGAAACTTGAATTAGTTCATGAATAAATGGATAATTACATGCTAACCACTGTAATGAATTGTTCCAGACCATTTATAATACTTCCCAAATGCACCCGTATGCAATGCAAGATGGAAAACACAACAAAGACCCTTGTCTCAGAGTTGATTAAAAAACAAGATGTGTGCACCAATTTCATACTGGTGGATAATAATTAGTATTTCCAGTGTTGACAAACAGCTCAAAGAAAAGTAAGGAAGAAAAAATAATCCCCATGATCAAGTGCAGCCCAATTCAAATTAAGCGTTGGCGGAACCACAGGCTGCAGGTGGATGTGAAACTTCTGGAAGAAAGTTAGCACCTACTGTAGTCGATCCTTTGGAACCCCTCGGAGAGGCCGCTTCAAAAGGCTCTTTCCTGGTTCCCGGGTTTAGGGGAGTCTTTGAAGACGAGGAACCACTGGTTTTAGACAAGGTTTACACATGAGAGAAGAAGGATCAGCCGTTCACTTTCAGTTGAGTCGACGGCCATCAGCTATATCCCTGACCTCTGCTGCGGCTCTCATTACGCCGTCAATCTGAAGGGTATCTTCTTCGCCTGCTGAGGACACGACGTTGTGTCTGTCGCACTACAATCGCATTGTCCGTGGTTCTCATTTGGCCTCGTTGTCTTCTTCGTATTCTCATTCTATTTCAATTTCGTTCTATTTCTAATTATGTTTTTTCCTCTCCCAACGGCCAACCGCAAAAACCTGTAATTATGAAAGGCCCTTAAAACAGAGCTACAGATTGCAACCATTCAAACCTGAAAGGAACGTGTTTAAGGCTGCTATCGCTGGATGAATCTCGGCACAACTCCAGGTGGTTTTCTCTGTGCCAGATTAAATGAAACAGTCTTAGCGTGAAGTCTTAGAGATGGTGATCAGTAAGACCCAACAACACACCGACTGAGTTCAGATGAGTAAACTACGAAACCGTTTTGTTTTTTGTTTTTGATTTTCTGAGGGGAAAACATGAGATAGACAGGATTAAATAATATCGTGGATATGAAAACCATTTGTACCCTTGGGTTTTATTGCGATGCAGGAATTCAGTCAAATACCTGCTTCTGTGGCAAGCTATTGCATTATCCCAATATTGTTTTTGAGTCCAACTGCATCCTGCTGAATCTTTATACAGTACAATTGGAGTAAAAAGATTTGTAGTCAGCACCACACATTCATTTGAAGTTTGCTTCTCGGGGAAACCAAGATGCAAACCAAGCCCATCTATTTTTTTTCATCATGAGCCGCTTATATTTCACATAATGATGCCTTCACTCATTACTTGTATCCTGCAAGTCCAGCTACAATCTAACCTTTATTCCACTGCAGGTGTTTCTATGACAACGCAGGCTCCTGCTGCAACTTGGGAGCATGATAAACGCAAAAGCCAAATAAAGGATTTGATTAGGGTTTTTTTTTCTTCTCCTGTGGAACTGATTTCAGATAAAGGCATATGGGTCTTTTTTTAATGGACATTGTGCAGTCAATGTAAAATAATGTAACCACAAATTTGTGATTGATTGGGCTTGGTCAGAATACCTTTTATTTTTGTACCCTGAAACATTGCCGGTCCATTCCAACCTTGATCCCGGCATAAAGGTTGCAAACGCATTCTGCGGCGTATTGTGTTTATTGTAATATTGCAATGAAGCGGGGTTGTGGACCTGTGCTCCGCTGTTATGAAAGCATTGTCACGTGTTTGACTTGAGGCATTGAAAGATTTCTCAGGGCTTTCCCGCCGACTCACTGCTGTTATTGCATTGGACAGGATAGTGACCATATAATACATTGCTGTCAGCTGCTCAAATTGAGGCTCTGCAGAAACTGCCACGCCGGTGACCCTCTGAGCCTTCTCCACTCCAGTCCCCCCTCCCAGGACTGGGTGTTGCTCAGTAAACAGCAGCTGCCTCCTCCCACACAGATGGGGTAAAGGAGATCTGCAACGCTGGGATCCTCCAGATGCAGTAAGTGCACATAAAGCCAGATGATGTAGGTTTTTTTTTTACTCTCTTGCCAATCACACGAGCAGAGTGGAATGAATCACCCTCAAAGCTGTCAGTTACCACCAGCACGGAGTCATCCATTGCTGAACCCACATCAGTAATTTCGCAATAATGGTTCTCTTGATTAATTCGCTGCCTGGAACTCTTGTCAGGAGAGTGCAGAGGAAAGGCAATAACAGATTTATGATGCGTGCATTCTTTAATCCCATGCCCCCAAACTTTACATTGATAATGCTGCTATGAAATACCAATTAGATATATGACGTACAATAAATTTGTGTTTAAAGAGGCCCTGCTGTGCATTGTTTTTTCAGACCATGTCTGGATGCCTCTCTTTTTAAAGCCACCATGTGTCACTACATCATGTTTCTGCTGCACTAGGTGCTGTGTCACACTGCAAACCAACCTTTCCCACGAAGTGTAAGACCTGTTTGTGAGGAATGACAGATTTGTACATAATCAACACATCATAGTCTGCTGCGCAGACAACAGGAGGATACCAGGTAACATTTTAATTCAGCGTTTGGTTTATGAGTGTAAAGACGGCAACAAAGCCTCTGTAAAGAATGACCAGTTATTTATTCAAACCTGTAGATCAGCACAGTACTGGACATAATTAGTCACAGGCGGTCAATTGACACTAATTACATGGCAAGGGAAATTGTCAATTTGAAAGAGCAATTCCAGCAGCCTGTACTGTTACTGTCCCACAGGTTCCATCTTAGAGTTCGGAGACAGTGCCTTCTATTAAAATAACACACAGTGTCATCAAGCCTTTTCAAGCTGTGCCCTGGACCAGTGAATCCAGCCTTCCTATGAATATAATATATTACATAATACCTTCATGCTTGTAATGTGACACGCTTTGTATGCAACACTATTAAGGACCCACCAGAACCTTATTGACTTGTTACAAAATAGCTCAAATAAAATAAATGAATATCACAATTCAATAGTCAAAAAAATTACTTAAATCTTGCCAACAGGAATGCAATGCTCTGGCAACGCGTTCATAGTCCACTGCTGTCGACTGATGCACATCATTTGCTACTATTTGCTAAAATATGATAAGCTGTAGTCATACTGCTTTAGCACAATTGGTGACACTTACAAAGTTAAACCCGAGTTTGGATTTAAAAGGTAAACTTCTCATTGATATAGCATATATGGTGTATTATATTTAAATGCATCTATCTATCCATCTATCTCAATGTATTTGTCTAAAATGTTGACTTCAAGGATTCTCAAGAGAGACAAAATACTGTAAACGCTGGTGCCGGGATGTCCTTCTTCACTCTTCATGACATCAACACTTAAACATTTCACATTAATATTAATGGTGTTATTTTTCACATTCATGTCAAAGTGAAAAATGACCTAAATTAGCCTGCTTTAATTGTCTTTTCTTTCTTTTTTTACCGTTGTTGTTCTTGCCACTAGTGTACAAACAAAAGCCTTAGAGCTAACCCTCTTTAGACAAAGTGCTAGCAATCATAGCATATCAAGTCCTGTTGAACATAATTGGTCTCGCAGAGGATGGAATATTAAGAAAAAGTTTCTTTATTTGTCATTGTATATATACATATACAACGAAATGTGGTCTGCATTTAACCTATCAGCAGCAGTGGACAGCCACAGTGTATTTAACCATCACTAGCAGCCACAGTGTATTTAACCATCACTAGGAGCAGTGGGCAGCCACAGTGTACTTAACCATCACTACAGCACTAGGAGCAGTGGGCAGCCACAGTGCAGTGCCCGGGAACCAACTCCAGGTCTACTGCTGGTGCCTTGGTCAAGGGCACAGGCAGGAGTATTAACTTAACATCTTGCCACCTCCATTACTGTAGAGCTGCTGTGCAACTGGACATGCCCAGCTGATAAATGTAAACCATTTTACAGTAACTCCAGCTACAGTAACAGCTAACAGCTAACGCAGAAAAATATGAAGACAAAAGAGATACTGGGTTGAATATAGGGTGTAGCCAAAATAAGTGTCATTCTGTCTGTCTGTCTGTCTAGTAGTTCATATAAAATAATATAATGTTAAATGTATTATTACATGTATTACTGACTCTTAAATCTGTCTTACAATACTATTGATGAGGGGCTATATGGTTAGCGTGTATTTCTGGGTGGTGTGTGTGTGTGTGTGTGTGTGTGGAGGGGGGGTGTTATGTTTGACTTCATATTTTACTGTTGTCAGTATTGCAGCTCACTTACATCCCTCTTCCAGCTGTAGCCATGGCAACCAGCGGCACCATGACCCCTCCCCCTGGCAAAGCCTTATTAAAGGGAAGTGTTGTAATGTTTCATGTAACAGAATAGCTGTAATTGGATTAGTGTAGTGTTACACCCATTACTTATCAGCTCTCCCCAAAATCGCTCAAATTACACTTGCTGGTGTACATTCCAACAATGGAGGATCTCGCAGCATTACTGTTAATATTAGTGCAATGTCATTACGTATAAGAACCCCTTCTCACGAAGATAAATCATCACAGTGAGGATTAGAGCTTTTTGAGTTTTACAATATAAAAAGGCATTAATTACGATGCCATCCGTTCATGCCAAACTCAGAAAGGCAAATCCTTTTTACCCGCGTTTACATCTGGTGAGTCATCAGGCAATGGTATGTTTCAGTCACTTGTGGACTTGAGGTCGACAGTAGAAGAGCATAACTCAACACAATATGGCTTGGTTAAGGTGACATTACATTACATGTATTGTATTAGTAGCACCCTGGGCATGTACAGTACAACTGCAGCTTGGATGGATGGCCATACTGAAGACTCTGAAGAAAAGATAGAATATAACAGAGAAACTGCTGCAATTATATTGAGAAAACAACCACAATATATAAATATATAACCCTATACACACACAATCTCTCTCTCTCTCTATATATATATATGAATTAGTTGTGCCTTGCCCTCTCTCTCTCTCTCTCTCTCTCTCTCTCTATATATATATATATATATATATATATATGTTCGTATGAATTAATTGTACCTTGCCCACATCACTGTCTCTCCCAGCGTGCAGCAGCTGTCTGCTCCTGTGTCTCTGATGGGTTCTTTGGCTGAGTTGCTGGAGGTTAGGATGGAGGTTTGGAGGCCCAGGCAGATGTAACAGCTGAGTTGACATTAGCCTGCCCTAGACATCATGGCGCTCAGGTAGAGAAGGAAGGATCGCTGTGCACCGGTAACTGGGGAGCTTATGTTGCCTGCTTCATTATGTACAAGACAGCTTTCGGACTCGCCAGCCAAAGTGTATTTTCTGCCTTCTGCCTTGTGCGCATTTGTTGGGCTGGAGCTATAGAGAGGGGTTAGGGTTGACCAGGTGTGGAGAAACTGGGTCTTGGCTGCAACCACAAGTCTGGCTGCTTTGGTTGGAGCCAGAGTAGAGCTGCCACTTAGTGACAGATAACTGGAAACTGCCAGCCATCTTTACTAGCCTGAAATGTGTGTGTGTGTGTGTGTGTGTGTGTGTGGGGGGGGGGGTTGCCTCTAATGTATGAGGGATGTCAACTCTGCAGTGTCTTGTACATGTGTGTGTGTGGAGACATATCGCTCTGACAGTATTTTAACAAGCTTAGGAAAAGTCTTCCACGCTGATATATGTTGACGTGTTATCAATAATGTAATACGTAGTAGGAGGCTATGGTGTGTTTTAATAAATGACATACTGTATATAGTCTATATGGACTGCTCACTTTGTCTTCATTTCCGTAGATACACAGTAATATGGAATAATTAGATAGGACAGGTATACATGCAAATTCACAGGGAAGGAAATATATTTCTATACAGGCCCACTGCTGGGTGGGTTGTCCACCTCCATCTAATACAGAACCTCACATACCTCAGATAATATATGCAGGTGGCAAGGTTTATTAATTACCTTGCAGAATAATCCCAGCATGTCTTTGTCAGTCCAACATAGCTATACTGTGTGATTTAAAGTGAAATTGATTTTTAGAATTCAATACAGTTTTGTATTGTCATTTACCACCATAACAGGTTTTCTTTGTAGCTACGGCATCAGAAACTGCAGTATCTACCACAGTAGTGGTGGTACATAACTCCCATCCAGTATTATTGCAGTTAATACTGTGTAATATCGGTGTAACCTTCAGTACAGTCATATGTGATTTATATAATATTAATAATAAAAATGTGAAAAATAACGTTTTCCAAAGGATTAATCACAAGTAATCATGATAATTTGTTTACCTTGTTTCGGTACATTTACATGTGTTCATTAATCAAGATGACATTTGTTGAAAACAAGTGAAATATCAATCCAATGAGGAGAATTAGACTTATTTTATAACAAGTGAGACTTCAGCGTTTGTCCTAACGAGATAATTGCTTGAGCAATAAAAAACTTAACATAACAGAAGCAATGAGCACCGATGCAGGTCATCAAGGAGCAGGCAGATGTTAAAGACATCGTTTCTCAAGGGTGTTTATAGATGGACTGGGGAGAACAGAGGTCAGCGTGAGTTGAACACTCTTGACACTATTCTGACACGATAACCCGTCCTTATGTTCATTGACATGGATTAGTGATGTATTTATTCAGTCAAACGCACTCCGACGCCGCAGACCTGGCAAACCACCCCTTTCACATATATATATTGTGTTTAACATTCACGTCATGATTTCTCTCCATAGAACACAGTAATGTATGCATGTATGCAGGCAGGGTAGGGAGTGGCGTGGGTGGCAGACGAGCCCCGCGGTGTTGCAGATTCAATTAACTTAAACGTTCAATTAACTAAGACGGTGTGCATGGTTGAGGAAGCACAGTGGGCTGCATGCATTCACAATGCAGCTCCAGAAGTCTGTGGAGCTGGATGCGTGATACTTACCCCAAAGTATATTTCCACACGCGTCCAATTCACACCGACTTCGTCTTCGACTTCCGTCATTAAATAAAACACACTATATACGGTCAGTATTTATTATTAAAGTCTATGATCAGCTTTAATTTCCTTGTTCAACCATTTCCAACACATTTGGAGACCGTTTGTTTAGTTGGGAGTAGTAGTATGCACACCGAGCTTAGTACAACCTAAATACGTATGTATTTAGAAAAATGCAGGTTAAGAATGCAAAAGGATCCTAATTTGCCTGTAGGTTTGATTCTACCGAGGTGTACAGACCAGTGTTACAGCTGTGAATCGGCCCTGGTCCACAAACCTTGTTTAACCTCAGGTTCCTTGTGGTGATATGTTGTAGACATGGGCTGTTGTACATTACTTTTGATAAAGGAACCTCATTGGTTATGAGGCACACATCAAAGTTGCATCGAGCTTGCTTCCTGTTTCTGTTTGCATGAAAGGTTTTTGTTCGTCTGTGTCTTTGTCACCCTTGCCAGGTGTTAGTGTTGTGTCGTTCGCGACCGATCCGATTCTTTTGAATGGCTCTTTGGTATGAACGGCGAGATCCGAGTCGTAGCCTACTTGAGAGCCGTTCTTTTGATCATTGTGCCCAAATTTCACCTGCCCTAAATCCACTCCAGTCCCCTTTACGTGAACAGTGAGAACCAGCCAGTCAGGATTTGCCGCTGCTGTTTGTGAATACACCATTCAAAGTTGGCCTCTCCTCTCAACAAGCGAGGGAGAGAGAGAGCGAGGGAGAGAGAGAGCGAGGGAGAGAGAGAGCGCACAGCGGTGGTTGAGCGAGCTAGAGAGTGAATGAAGAGAGGGAGCGGCATTAGTAAGTAGCCTACAAAGCAGTGAAGAAGGAGAATTAAAACGTTAATTTCTGATTGTTTTACGGAGGGATCTGGCGTCACCTTGTGTTGCTGCATGTTTACAATGCAGATCATTGACATTAGGTCTGGCAATACGAGTAATTTAGTACTGCTAAACCTATAGTCCACACATGTGAAAATAAATTATATTGATGGGATGTCTAAGTTTGAATCTGATCCAAATCTGAACCTATCACATCATTATCCTAGTGATTATTTCGCAGATAAACCTTGTAACCTTCACCCCCTAAAAAAAAGAAAAAAAAGAATCATGAGACGTTCTTTTGAACGGCTCCCAGAAAGGAACGGAGCCATAAGATCCTGCTCCTTAAAAGAGCCGTAATTCCCATCACTACCAGGTGTACCATGTACCTATGTCTAAAGACAGTTCTGTCTCTTTCCAAAGCCAGGTCTACCGACTGTCTGTCTAAAGCAAGCAGGCATAAAAGGCTTCCACATATCTAAAAATGATCAGGTCAGCAATTACAAGTTTTATAGCAGTAAAATTCTGTGTTAAACCACACAAAGCAAGCAGTCCTAAGATTTGCATGAGATGTGTAATCAAGCTGCTTTATTCCCTGAGGACGCCTGTGGACACAATCACAGCAAACGCTCTACACAAGCTCTCATTACTTCTCCATTTTCTCTTTCTTCCCCTCCTGCTCACAATTCACAATTATTATTTCTTTTCACTTCACGTCAAGGGAGAAAATCACAGTAAAGTCTTGTAACGTTAACCTTTCCTGTCCATCAACATTAGTGATGGCTTCGTTGCCTTGATGTCGTTTATTGTTGCGGTGACCCCAGCCACGGTGTTAGCGATGGTTTCATCCGTTTCCAGGTCATGCCTTTCCTTTGACCCCGCGACACGGAGCTAACGATGTGTCAGCCTGTCGCTGCGAAGCCGGTTTCTTTAGGCTACACTACTCATTGCTTCTACACAGCAGCAATGATTCATACGAGTGAGCCATAAGGAAATGGATGTTTTCATGACCCCCATGAGGAGTAGAGCGAGCTGGTTCAAAAGTGCAGCGTCTCTGGAAGGCACTATTATAGGCTACAGTGGGCACATATCACACTCTGTGCTCGTGTGAGAGGCAATGTGTACGCGTCTTGAGGTGAGCTGGCTCATGGCTTCCTGCGCACGGGTCGTCATTGTAGCCTTAAACGATAAAACGATAGCAATGATGGAATAGCTAGGGTGTCTTAAAATGTGCTACCGGTTACGTAAACACAGACCGATCCAGCCTATAGAAAGTTGATGTTTTTTCCTCCCCACACTTGATGACTCATTGTGAAGTTTTTAGCTCAAGTGTGGGCTAACTGTGGCTTTGTGAAAACTAACAGGAGGAACGGCTTTGATGGGGTTACCAGTTGTTGTTTTTTTCCTCCCTCCTCCAAATAAATCCTCAGACCGGGACTCAGTTGAAGAGTCTTGTTTGAAACCCCACCGTTTGGCACTCAGCGTTGAAAACGCAAGAAACACTCAAGACGACTGAGCAGGACTTGTTGTTTACGCAATGCCTGGCCTTTTAAAGATGCAGTGTTTTTCTTTTCACTCACAAAGGTTTGGAGAACAACAAAAACGGACGCTGAAGAGCCCCTCGCTCATCTTCCCGCCACTTAAATGCTTAAAGGGCATATTTAGATCATTGTGTTTCATTCATGAAGTCCACTGCCTTCGTGAGGACTTTATCGTTCACTGTTTTTCTTGCATGTAAGGCGAGAGAAGACCAAATCAATATTTATACTGTGTGGCGAGACAATCCTGAAGCAGTAATTAAATTGCCGTGTCACATTTCATTCCATTACCGGACCACGCTTGCATGCAAATGACCCAAAAGCCTTCTTTCCCAGCGTATTTCTCATTCAATTTATGACAGTGAGCTTCACATGGGAAGGCACACTGAAATATAAAATACTACCTTAGTATTCATGAGCCTATTGGTGGAAACCGAGGGGCTGGCCATTTTCAATCGAGGGGGGAGACACAAAACACATCTCTCTGGTGAGTCGCCTGCATCTCCAAGAACCTGTTTAGGGTGGGAACGGGTGAGAGAGCAAGTCATTCTAATTTGATGTCCCCCTTTGTGGGGAATGAATGGAAAAGAAGGAACAGTTCAGAATCTGAAATTGTGACTAAAGCGGACTGTGAGAGGATGCTTCCCAGCACACTAAACACGTCTACGCATCTGCGATGTCATTTAGCGATGGCATAACGAATAGCACGTCTCTTACACCATTGGCTGGTTAATGCACCTCTGATATCAGATAGACTGCATTCTGCCAGCGCGTTTATGTTTACGGTTTCAGGTCCTGCATCACTGTTACAGCGCTCGGCACTGACCAATGGGATTGTGGCGTGACCACGGAACGCATCACTGTGCTGTAAAGGCAATTAAAAGCTCCCAAATGCTCCACTGCGATTGCTCTTCATATTTGGTGTTATTTTCCACTCTTAGCTGCTCCTGTGAAAGAGGAGGCTAAGTGAAGCTAAGTGAGTGGAAACTATGGGATGATATGGGAGGGGGGCGGGGGTACCATTAACAGAGCACTGATTTATATATACAGTATATATATATATATAGAGAGAGAGAGAGAGAGAGAAATCAGTCTGAGGCTTGCAGGCCGTACACAGGCGTACATCGCCTCTGGTAAGGAGACTGATCAACAAGTGGAGAAGGCGGGCGGTTCCGGTTTTGCCGGGTTTCTTTGCGGGGGATTAAGCAAGCCCCTACTCCTCCTGGCTACGGCAAACATATCCTAGTGGCCAACTCTGGTATCGCTGTCTGATCACCAATTTTGAGCATGGACACTAGCGTTGCCAGGTGGGAAATATGAATTATGGTAAACTTGAAAACGCTGGGTGGCGTTCTTGTTGAATCACCTCATTCTGCTGAGGACATCCGAAGTGTTGTCAATAGTGAACGTTATTATTAACGCCTGTAACGACACCACGGACAGCAGCTCATTAAGCCCATGTGTTCCCATGCCAATAGCGATATAGATGCCAGATATGTTAATGGTGTTTATGGATGTGATGTGCATATGTTTGGCTCCCATATGGGGGTCCAAGCAGACACTCGGTTCCCGGTGCAAGCTTAATTGAATGGACATCTTCTGATAGCGACCAGGGGATATTTCATAAAAATAAGTTTGTTTTGCGGTGGATGCCGCCATGCCAAATTGCCGTAGCACAACAACGATGAATTAATTTGACGTGGATAATTAAAAAACGATGCATGTTTACGGTTTCTGTGGGAAACCACCAACAGCAATAACCGTAAAAATGAGAATACATAGATAGAGGAGGCCCTGATTCAGATGACAGCAGCCGTTGGACCTGGGCAGCTTCCATAATAGACTGCTGGAGATAGCTGCATCAGATCCAGGCTAAACTAATGAGTTGAATATGTTAACTAATGAGTTGAATATATATACTGTGTATATAAACTAGTGAAATGAATATATATATATATAAACTAGTGAGTTGAATATATATACAGTATAACTAGTGAGTTGAATATATATATATATATATATATATATATATATATATATATATATATAAACTAGTGAGTTGAATATATATATATATATATATATATATAAACTAGTGAGTTGAATATATATATATTAACTAGTGAGTTTAATATATAAACCAGGGAGTTGAATATATAAACTAGTGAGTTGAATATATAAACTAGTGAGTTGAATATATATACACTAGTGAGTTGAATATATAAACCAGTGAGTTGAATATATAAACTGGTGAGTTGAATATATAAACCAGTGAGTTGAATATATTAACTAGTGAGTTGAATATATATAAACCAGTGAGTTGAATATATTAAACTAGTGAGTTGAATATATAAACTAGTGAGTTGAATATATAAACTAGTGAGTTGAATATATATACACTAGTGAGTTGAATATATAAACCAGTGAGTTGAATATATTAACTAGTGAGTTGAATATATAAACCAGTGAGTTGAATATATATACACTAGTGAGTTGAATATATTAACTAGTGAGTTGAATATATTAACTAGTGAGTTGAATATATAAACCAGTGAGTTGAATATATTAACTAGTGAGTTGAATATATAAACCAGTGAGTTGAATATATTAACTAGGGAGTTGAATATATGAACTAGTGAGTTGAATATATATAAACCAGTGAGTTGAATAT
>OOFB01015055.1:1577-11930 GCA_900323305.1 Trachyrincus murrayi | reverse complement strand
TGCTCCACATTCTATGACGACGTCAGGGGTCAACACGACACTGTGATCTGTTAGAAAGCATCAGGGAGGCATTGATTGCAAACGCTAAATACTAAGACACGGGACTACGGTCTTTCTCTCAGCAGTGTGTACAGGTGGCCTGAGCGTGTGTGTGTGTGTGTGTGTGTGTGTGTGTGTGTGTGTGTGTGTGTGTGCATTCGCATATCAAGCAGGAATCTCTTGTAAACGTCCCCTACGTGTAAACAGGCTGAGACGGTTGTGAGTGCGTTGTGCCTTTCATGTAAACAGATGAGTTTTAGAATCTAGATCTAGACATTTCTCTCATGTAAACATGGCCAACGGAGGGGCTTGTGTGTGTGTGTGTGTGTGTGTGTGTGTGTGTGTGTGTGTGTGTGTGTGTGTGTGTGTGTGTGTGTGTGTGTGGCGTTGTGGACAGGAACTCAATAGAACGTGTCATTTGCAATCTTCTCGTCATCCTCCGGGGTTTATGATACCTCTAGCTTGTCCGAACGCTGCTTCTGTGAGGGGGAGGACGAGATGTTGGCGCTCTGGGCCGCGATCGCCGGGCTTGCCGAGACGAGGAGCTGGCTGCTGGGGAGCATCTCGGCGGACACCAGGCCCATCCCGTGGCTCATGGGCGTGAGATAAGGGCTGTAGCCCAGGCCGGGGCTGCCACCCAGCCCCTGGGCGACCGAAAACGTTGGCTATGAAGAGCAGAAGAAGGGTAAGGGTGGAGTATTAGTGGGAGCCAAGTTTATTTGTGTTATTAGATCCAATAAGGTGTGATGAGACTTACTATGAGACTTACCTGAATAAATAAAGGTTAAATAGAAACAGAAATAAGTGACGTGTTTGCTCGGTTTTTGACAATAGGTGCAACTTCCCGGTTCAGACAGTAAAAGTCCCCCCAGGGAATACGAGTCAACGCGCCCAGAGTTGCGTTGGATTGGAGTAAGATCAACTGCATGGCAGTTGGCACCAACAGGTGTGAACCTGCTCCTGGCCATGTGGCCACGCTTACCATGGCCTGCATGCTGGTTCCAGGGATCATGAACTGCATCTGCTGGGCCAACATGGCCGCCGCAGTCTTCTGCTGGATCAGGTTGTTGCGGCCGTTGATCTCCAGCTGGGTTTTTAAGTGCGATGGTGGATGGAGATACTTGCAGTTTTCTCTTAAGCAGCGACCCTAGAAGACAACAGCGGGGGAATGATACAAAAATAATACATGAACATTGAAATGAACGCTAGTATTTCATCATCAGCAGAAGTAGAATTCTTATGTTGCCATTTGTAAATATCAATTTAGTACTGCTAGTGTCATATTTTTTACTGATGAACAGCACTTATATATACCTCAGAATATCATATATCGCATACGGCTAGCTTGTTTTAAGTTGTGATGCATGCTAATGTACACAGCCACAGAAGATGCACACCATTAGAATGAACCAGATACTACAGCTTGTACCTCCCTCACTTAAATCTCCCACAAAGAGGGTGCAGTTCATCAAGTACAAGCCTTAACATGATCCAGTTTCAATATTTGTAACTTCTTCATACAGATCGGTTACTGATCAACAGATATAAAAACACCTCCACCACGCTGGCATATCAGCCATGCTATCCTGGATATTAACGGGCTATTATTCATCCCCTCATCACACTTGGCAATAAGCCGATTGTTGTCATTTATGTCCATCAAGCAACCGAACAAGCCTAATCACAGATAAGCCCCCTCTGTCCTAAATATGCAAATGAGCAAATCCTTTGATACAGTAAGGCAAGAAGTAATTTCTAAGTAATAATTACTTCCCCCTCCTGGGGATGCATATCAATTTACTTCCTGGCAGATTTTGTGTGACATTACATGACATACAAAGATAATTATTCATTAAGCACCGACACTGCCTCTGTGAGATGTGGGTTTGGACTACATTGCATTACAGGCTGAGTCTAGAAATCCTACAGAGTTACTCTGATGTCGATACTACTACTCTTCCCCAGACGACACACACGTTATAGGTGAACAGTGACAATAACACATACAAATAAAAACAGCTAATATTCTATCTTTTATACATTTTCATAATGGTAATATGTCCAATGGGAATATCTCATAAATTACATGTATGCACAATATGCCCATTTCCATGCATGACCCTATACCTCGGGTGTCATAGCAGTGTTTCCATAATGCATTTCCCATGTGTGCATTTAGTTCCCCTAATTTTAGAGTTCCCTTTGGAACAATTATGTCATTCTGTTTCACTCACGACGCCGGTTAATTTACTTTTCCTCATAAATAGGACACTATTCCTCCTTAATGACAAAGCTGCCCAGTCAGCCCAAAGAGATGCCGGAGCAGCTGTTTACTCACACACAGTTTGGCCTTGTTCACAAACAAAGGGATGTCACTAAAGGCGCATGTATTTAAATTAGCGTGCTTTTTTTTTTTCACAGAGTCAAATTCATCATGTGCTCCCTTTTCCTATTCATTTCCCAATGAAGACAACACTGCAATGTAAAGAACGGCCACGAACACAAGATCGCTGTGAGCCTCATTAAAAAATAAATAAATACCATTTTCGTATTCCTTTACTCAATAATCATTTGGGATCATTTAGAGTTTTCTTTTTTCTTTTCGCACAAATCCCTTATTTCATTTCATACAACCCAAGGCTGTTTAGCCAAAACACATCTTTAAGCCCTACGAGGAGTTAGTATTTTCCATGATACCTTGTTTCCTTTTCCATTAGCTCAATGTCCCCCTTATTCTGTTCATTGCAGAGAAAGCTAAGAAGTCTATAGTTGGCTGGAAATACGACTAGTCTCTAAACTCGTAATGTATCGGTTATTGTGGTTAGTTATTGTTGCTTTCCAAGTCTGCATGCTGCCAGACTTTGCTGTAAACTGTGTGCTAGTAGTTTATACGATCTTGTTTGGTTATGTCAACACAATTCAACACATACTCTTGTATGTATACAACATGCTTCCCACGGAACTGCATGTTTGTATTCATAACGGCAAATCATGTCATCCTACATCACGAGAATAATGGATTATTGGCCAACATGAGGATCTATAAGATACTTTAGACTTCAGGGCTGCAACTAAATAAAGTAGGCCTATAAATAGATCTATAATGCATTCTAATGGCTGCCTTGCATGACGGATCAGCTGAGGGTCATGGATCAGCTGAGGACTCATCATTTGACAATACGGGAATACATCTCGTAGTCTTGTAACATACAAGTATATGCTCGTTGAGACAAATCGAAAGCGAAATCCGTTCTCGGAGTTCCTAGAAAGGTGCAATGTTTCTGAAGCCCTGGGAGTGTCGGGGGCACAAAGTCCAACACTCATAAAGTGTGTTCTGCATGCCGCTTAAATCGATTAATATTCTTATAGGGATTCTTTATGCCTTTCAGGTTTGTTCAGTGCGCAATACTTCCTTTGTTCATCCTCAATTCAAGTAGTCATACTTGTGCTGGCTAGTTTTGCCTGACGAAAAGGTAGTGGTTACCTAATAGGGCGGGGTGATGTCTTAATACTGGTTTTACAGTAAGGTTGGCTTGTTGTTTTAGTCAATTATGTATTAACGTGTACTCGAAGCTATGCAACAACTTTCTTTGATCGGGTGTGTCCGTCCCTCATGAATATTAACGTTGGTGGTTTTTTTTATTGATGCGAATCCGCCAGCAGCAATGGCAGATCTTTGCTCCTTATTCGTTTGAGCTCATTGCTGTCATTGTTGCCAGAGCTGGTGTTAAGACAGTTTAAACATGCAGAGCTCGTTAAGAAAATGGTGACAATGTGTCACACACATGGGTTAACGACACAGTCAACAAACACAAACGAATCATCAATATTCAAGAGGATGTTCCGTCAACAGACCCAGAAAAATCTCCTGGGATTGGAGAATGTATTTTCGTTTATTTAGATACACAGGCCTTCAGGTAGGTTCGGATGCATGGGGATGTTACAGTAGGACAGGCGTGAGCGGAAGCTCTGCTGTCTGCACCTCGGGAGCACATGTTGACCCAGAGATCTTATGAAAAGCAGTCCGTGTGTTTCAGCCTGTAAGTGTGGGTCACAATCAAGTGTTGAAATAGAAGAGCTCACAAGATATAATAGTAGTGAGTAAGTACACACTGTACAGTCCATAATTATAGTAACAGTACATAATTATACGGTTGATTAAAATCATACCAGATCTTTCTTAAGTCATGACACAGCAGGGCCGTTTTCAATGTGGAGGTTCAAAATAATAGAAGAATATTTCCACCGTGGTTAAGAGAAGAGGGCACACGGCGGGCATCATGAGTGTACTGGTCACAAGATACCAGTTACAATGCAAAACCATGTGCACCGAATCAAGCCGAGTGAAGAATGTTAGCGGTAATTGGTGAATGAGCCCAGCCCCCGTTCCCCGGCCGCTCAACACACCGCTGTTAGCTGTTTACAGGCAAGCCTGAGCTGAGCCAATGAACTCCCGGTATGTAGCCAAACAGAAACACTGTGTTTGCTGTGTGCTCTAGTGGGAGCGAGGGCTAAGCATACAGATGTGATGATATGTGGGCCTATCTAAGATGTGTAGTTATGTGAGGCTCATGCACTGATTATCGAGGTCTAGCTAGGCCGAGAGCTAGGCTCACGTCATCCCCGGTCTATCACAGCGCAATTTCCGTTGTCTTACTTCCTATGAGCTGTGTACACCAATTAAGGCCAGTAACAGCACCAGTAACAGTCCCCGGAGTGAGAACAATAAGACAACATGACAAGAGAAACAACGACGACGACGAGGAGGAGGAGGAGAATACACATGGAGTTTTTTGACAAAGCAAATATCCGGAACTGAAACGGATATCGCTTCCTCCGAAGCGTGCTCGGAAGTCCCGCCCCCTCTCTCGCCGATAACGCACATTTGAAGCACCCGGCCCCGGGCTTTCCGTCGTGAGATGAGAACGCCTGGCAACGAGGTTAACGTCTAGCTCTGGCGTTTGCCACACAGGGGGAAGGAGACGGGCTGACAGCACTCTGACGGGGGCCGGAGAGACAGCAACATTCGAAAAGCCCTCTCAGACAACAGGCTATTCATCGGGGGGGAGAGCTGTGACAGCATCACATGACTGCAGCAAATGCAGATTTGCCATCCAATCTCTTTCATTGCTGCCGTGTGAATCCAGGCCCAATATAGTAATTGTTAATCTTTAATTTGTCCTCCAGAAATAAGCTACTGATTGAACGCCGCAATTCACATTCCAGTTTGATCAGTTGAGCGATGGCCTCTCATTACAACAGCACGGTGACATAACGTTCTTGGCAATAGAGTGTGAATTTTAGCATCCGTGGCGTGGGTTTAGGCTTGTGAGCATTTTAATCCTGTTTGTCATGGGTGCTAGTTGGTGCCCACCATGCAATATTTTAAAAGCAAATGACAAACGGAACCAATAAGCAAATCGGGCTTACAGTTGTACCTAAATGATCAAAGTGAGGAATACGCTTACCACAGCTGTTTTAACGCGCACCCTACCCCCGGGAGGACAGCACACACTCAACAGAGGCATGACTCTGGTAACATTGTACAAGAAAACACATGAGAGGTCTGTGTAGTGGATGTGGACCCATGGGGAAGAGTGAGTCAATAACAGCCCTGTGTTGGGGAAGCTGTGGCAACCGTGTGACACTGGCCAAGACCGATGGTGTCTGATACTGAGGTATTAGTCTGGGCCGACTTCTCTCACTTCTCCATGAGGGAAACGAGTGGGGTCACAACTTCCACTGCACAAGTAACTGTAATCTGTTAGTTAAGTTCACAAAAAAATCGAACGCTGTATAGTGTTAAGGTTTGATCTGGATGTCTGATTCAGGATATTTCTAAACTAAATGTATTATTGTGAGTCAAGATGCAAATTACCCAGAGGGTGATGCTATGTTGCTATGTTGTGAGATGGTTGCGGAACAGCTGTGGCCATTTTACAAAAAGGCCGTTGAACTAACAGAATAGAGCACACAATTATTTTATTTCATTTCTTGTTTGATGTAATGTTTTAAATGTAAAGTGCTTTTAGTTTTGTATGATGCAATGCTTATTCTCTGTACCCCTGTCTGAATTATAACATTTGATGCCATAATTATCTTGTGGATTTGCCTGCCCAGGGACTGCTGATGCTAGCTATCTAGCTAACTCTGGGACAGTCCATGACTGCCCATTGTCCCTGTTAAATAAATAAATAAAAAATAAATAAATGTGATACAACTCAACTTAAGGCCTCTACTGAGGCTTTTACTAACAAAAAAACTATTCCATAATAATAATAATAAGCCTAATCTAAAAAATGATACTACTCTTATACAAGTACTAGTTGATAAATGATTGTTCTGTAAGTGTTATGCTCTTGAGTAAAGCAACAGAAAAATACGTAATGAAATAAAAAAGCACAAAAGAATGGACAAAATCCCTTACCTTTAGGGAGTCAAAGCAGGCAATAACCCTCCCATTTTCCACTTGGCAGCTCTTTGGTGGATGTGCAAATTTGCATTCCTCGTCACTACGTGAGCAAGTTCCTCGCTGGAACTGCCGGCACACTTCCAGAGTTAGCCATTTTGTGTCTCTTATCGAGGACATATTCAAAGCCATGGCCAGATATTCAGGTTATTTTCTTAGAGGGGTTAAAACCCGATCAAGTCACACGTGCTGACAAATAAAACGATCTATCTCTGGAACCGACTCTATTCAGAGATGTCCCTCATTGTAAAAAAATGAAAATTAGATGTCCTCCATTAGCCGATAGTGTATCAAGGCAAAAAAAAAACACAGAATGTGGAAAAGTTAACAGCCATACAAGGAAAAACCAGGGTCGCTTGTTCTACAATACATTCACGCGTGAACTCCTCTACATCGCCCATACAAATGACCGGCAAGAAGACTTCATGGCAACATCTGCAGACAGTTATATGAGAGTTTCTTCCTTCTCCTCCAAAAACCTAATGCTGAAATCTGCGATTCTATTGGCCGTTGAAGACGTGCAAGGTGAAGCGGATGCGGGAGATTTGCAGGTGAGGTATGTCGGTGGAGGATATCGGGCCTTAAAGGGAGTACAGGCGGTCTACACAGGACACCGTCAAGTAGGGGAGCTCTTGTCAAAGGCACTTCCTGTTGGTGTTCTGAAAAAAAAGATAGAAACACATTTTTGTTACTTTATTAATAACTACTAATACGTTACTTTCATGATTTATAGAACACTTGCTAGAAGGACAATACACCATGCAAAACTAGTGTATACTATATTCAGTACATTGTTACAGCCGCTGTCTTCTGTAATGTGTTTGAGGTGTTTCACACTTCAACATAACTTTGACAAAACCATGGGGTTTTGTTGACCTCAGCTCAGGGTGACCTGACATGATGTCCTGATGATGCTATATATAATTACTACCCCTCTAATTTACAACTTCTGTCTCTGTGTCTGACGGATTGATGGGATCAAGAGGAAAAGTACATCCTGAACAGAGCCTGCACCACATTTGCTGTAATGATGATGATGATCCAGCAACATCTAGACAGACCTGCATGTTAAACTCCTTTGTGGGCCAGATAAGGTACTCGGGGCAGGTAGCGGTTACAGCAGTTGGTCTGGGTAAAACAGGAAGCACTGAACAATGCCATCAAAGAACCAATCAGGCAAGAAATGATCTGTTTATTGTAAAAGGTTTCGGACGGGAAGCGTTAGCAAGATAAGCCCAATAGCCTCATTGCTATAACTGGTGAGCGGTAAAGATTCTGAAATTACCCCGTTGTCCTTTCCAAAGCGAATCTATGCCTATAGCTGCTTTCACTGCTTTCATGAAAAAACATGGCCATCTGAATCTCTTCATCTCTGTAAAATGGCCTCTTCCGCCACACCGCCCCATACATTGTTTGATTGGATAGTTGATTAGCCTAGATTCCGCTCTGGAATATCTCTCATGCACTACATTTTAATTGGGTCACCTGGCAGAGAAATACACGTGCTTTTCATTTGGATTGAATCTCAACATGGCGTGAACATGTGAGAATACATACATTGTACATAATGCATTGCTCAAGTATAATAACAGTGTATTAAATATTAAAACAACACAACACCATGTTTGTATTCCAACATGTCTGATGACACAAGGAACAACCCTACACACATATAGTTCAGTGGTGTAATGTGTGGTATAACATGAATAACGATGTCTATGTTCACTCCACAAGTTCACTCCCTGCTTCTAAATAGTCGAATTAGCCGTAGTATCTACCACGTCTATATAGCCAAGGCCTAGCAAACGAGGAAATCACTGCTATGAGTCGTATGTACTAGTGTGACCTAAGAACACGATAGACATAGTGGCACACTATTGAAACACACAGGAAGTCGCCGAGCAAGCTAAAAAAAAAAAATGAGTTAACTTCTCCAAATAGAAGCGTTCATACAAAAGAGGAACTCTCTAACTGAAGACATCAGCCACTCGAGCAGAGCTCACACTCAACCTCCACTTAACATACGTCCAGTGCCCTGACCTCCTCTCAGCTTTTAAGGCATGGTATTTAAAACCATTATGAAGCAAATTCCTTTGGGCACAAGTCAGGAAACGGAGCAAGGAAACTGCCCTCTCAAATCATTCACATTCTTCTCTAATCTCAGTCAATGTGTTGTGGATAGTCATCCAGTGCGTTTGCCATGTGGCGATGATTCAAACGAGAGTATAATTACCTTATTCCCAGTCCCTATACAACAGCTTATTTCCACGGACCGTAAAGGAAAAGTACTGTCTGCTCAACTGTCTAGCAGAAACCATAGGCAGAAACATTTCCAGCCACCCCCTTCCTGCCTGTCTGCCCGCCTCCCTTAAGACCCTCCCATGTCTGGGATTGGCCAATAGGAAATCAGAGGCAGACACTCTGTAAAATCTGGTAGACCAGTCCACAGTGATAGCGTTTCAGCAGCATGTCCTAACTGAACCTTAACATGTAATGTCTTTGAATATAGGCTTAATTAAACATGACGCATTAACATTAAAATCATACTTCATGACTGCACCTAGTTTTGAACAAATGTGTTGGTTTGCACAAATATGTAATTAGACTCTATACATACCAATAGTAATACGATCTTTAAACATACTTAGGGAGCATATCAGTTACATTATACATTCGACCGAGGACGCACAAATATGTTGGTAATTGCCTATTGAGCTTATGGCGAGTTTAGATTAGTTTTCCTTTCTAGTTGGAAATTTCAAATGTAATCCTGCATCCTGCCATTCTGTTTGCTGTTCACTGAGGTTTGCAATGATGTCAGGTGTAGTTAGTGTTATCTGATGACCTATTAGACCTATTAAGTGTGCACATGTACACACACACACACACACACACACACACACACACACACACACACACACACACACACACACAGGAATATTCTAGACTCGGACCTTAATACAAAAAAGAGGTGACAAGAGGTGACAGATTAAATTGCATGATGTGGTGAATATCAAAGCAGATGTTTTAGATGCCTGTTTGGATCCAAGTCTATTAGTCTACATTCAAATGTAGTCACTTCACAATTAGAAATAACTATTGCACCACTTTCACCTCCCAATAATGGACGCTCTTGCATGCCCTACATGTGTTCTTGCACGGATGACACATCTGTGAAATTGATTTTTTTTTCTAGGTCAATTTCCAGAGTCAACACGTATCTATGTATTATTATCGTTGTGTGCAACCAGTTTGGTTGCAAAACATGTTTACTTAGTTCACCGCGGTGTCTACATTTTGGCCTGGCCTTTGCAAATAGATAATATATTATTAGACCACCAGTGTCTAGAACAAACCGAACTAAATACATGTATAATGCATGACTAGCGACATGTCTAACGACAGCTGACATCTAGGACAATAACACAAAATAGGCCTTTTTAAAAAAACATGCAGAAACGCGAAAGCTAGCGCTGGGTAGCATGTAGCGGCTCGCCCGGTCCGTCACTTTAGGAGCCCGCACAGTTGCGTCTCTGGTTAGCAAGAATTAGCTCCGTGACAACGTCGTGGACCTAGCCATCAAAGTCGTGTGTCAGTATATTAAACGGCACGGAAAATACACCGTTGAAATACACTGTCGTGGGCGTTAACAGCTGCACACACAATATCGCAGATAATATCGACTTGCTAGCGCCGGCAGACGGAGAGATAGCTAGCACCCGGTGGGCAAGCACAACTGCTTACCTCATCACCGCATCGGAGGAGAAGAGGAACCGCTCCCCGGGCTACAGCCGCCCTGCACCAGCCAGGACACCACGGCGGCACGGCAGCAGCACCATGGGTCT
>OOFB01015050.1:0-10476 GCA_900323305.1 Trachyrincus murrayi | reverse complement strand
CTCTATATAATAGAAACAGAAACAGAGCGAGAGAGAGAGAGAAACAGAGAGAGAGAGAGAGAGAAACAGAGGGAGAGAGAGAGAGAGAGAGAGAGAGAGAGAGACACAGAGAGTGTGAGAGAGAGAGAGAGAGACAAACAGAGAGCGAGAGAGAGAGAGAGAGAGAGAGAGAGCGCACCTCTCCGAGGGAGTAGTATCTGCGAGGGATCTGGGAGTCGGGGTAGATGTTCTCCAAGTACCAGGAGAAGGGCTTGCACTGCAGTGCCTGGCGCAGCGCCTTGCGGGACGACACGTCACCGTAGTCCACGCGCACCACGCCTGCAGGTCACACGCCCAGGAACAGAAGAGGTTAGGAGGTTAGAAGACAAGATCTTAGATGAAATGGTACTTTATTAATCCCAGACTGGATCACAATCACATCCGGCCCGCGCAAATTATTTATTAAACTATAAACAATCAGAATCAATGTCTGTGCACGCGCCAATGTCTCTGTCTCTGAGCTAAAATGTCCACATTGAAAAGGTAGACAATGAAAATGGACAATCGAATGAGGAGTGGACTGTGAAACATCTATTTAGTAATGTAGGACCAAAGCCCACATGTTTGATCTGCAATCTATCAGTAACACAAGAACACAATCTGAGAATGCATCGCGTATCACTCCAACAACAAGAGAGGAGGACCAGAGCCAGAGAATGCATCGCGTATCACTCCAACAACAAGAGAGGAGGACCAGAGCCTCCCTCCGTGTTGCATGGATTCTTGCATGAAAAAAAAGGCTGCACACCTGTGGGGCATTGGCCAATCACAGGATAAACCAGGCATCACCACACACACTCCACACACACGCCACTGTAGGTGGAATGTAGCAGTTTCCCCCGCTATATTCCACCTACAGTGGCTTTTCAGGGCTTCTCCAATAGCTGGACACAGATGATGATTAAACTGGTTTATTGCAGAGTTTGAGATAGTTTGAACAGGCAGAGCAGGTGGAACGTGCTGACATGCTAGCACTCATCCTGAGTGTGTGTGTGGTGGCTGGTTTAACCTGTGGGCCTTGATTGGCAAATGACCCACAGGTGTGCAGCCTCACCCAGTCTGACTTGGACCAGGTGAGGCTGCTTAAACCAGCCACCAACAACACACACTCCACACCGACACAACAACGATCAGAAGAGTCCAAGCTCTTGTAACAGATGTATTGGAAACCCTTTGGGATGAGTTAAAACAAGCAGAGGTGATTTGGTCAGTTGTTGATAGATTGATTTATGGATGAGGCCATTTATTTGGATTGTTAAATAATATGAATGAAATGAATAATAAGAATACAGATGTAGCAGATTTTTACAGGTTCAATGTTAAAAAGTTCAATGTCTTTATCTGCCACATTAATGAAATCAGTTTTTAATTTATCTTTGGAGGTGAAGTGATTTTATTGAAAAAAAAGAATACATGAAGATTAACAGGTCTAGGTAGAAATGTATGAACTGAATGCCCTATTTTGTATGTTAGATAAATACAATGTTAATAAACACTCTTTATGCACAGTATAAAGGGTATTTAGTGTTGTTTTTTATGTTCACATGTAGGATAAGTACTTAAATGCGATAATTACTTCAATTTCAATAATCTGGCCCTCATAAGAAAGTAGTTAGCCTACAACCACAGGATGACAGACAAGACGGTTGGGAGACAAGCAGGTGCAGAATGAGGGAAAGCATAGCCCTGAAATCAACCGTTTCTTTCCCTTCAATGTCGCTGCTGCTGAAAGATTTGGTACACTATGTTCAGTGAGACAAAATGTCGAGGTGCAGTACCACACCACACCACTAGATGGATCATGTGCATCATCGCCACATAAATGGGATGACTATCTTGAGGGCTATTCAGGTTGTCAAGGTTGCCTTATCAATTGGACACTGTTGGTGCATCATCTGTGTGAGTAATGTCGCTTTTTGAATGAAATAGTCTTCCTCCCTCCAATGTTGTATTTTCACCATTTTGCATCCTTGTTTATTTTACGCTTAATGCATTTATTCATAATTGTATGAATAAAAAATATAGTATAATTTGATACTAAATATATGTTGTTTGGGGTTTTCTTTTATTAAAATATCATGCTTGCAATGATGTAGCATGTGTTAGCATCGGCTAGCATACAAGCTAAATAGTGGAAAAGATTTGACCATCCTCACAAAACACTGATCGGCTACACAGCCTGCAGAGTCACAGTATGGGAACACCTGGAAGCAGCTCTCTCACTCCTCCCTCTCTCTCCCTGTCTCCCTCTCCTCTCTCTCTCTGTAGGGTCTGGGCATCGCACGCCCTCCGATGATGAATAGCCTCTTTGATTGTGAAATCACCAGCGCAGGAGGGGAGGGACGAGAGACGAGGGGCTGAGACGTGGCCCGCTATTAGGACCGCTCAACGCACGGCAGCCTCCCAACTCTCCCCCCAACATTCTATCGAATGCCTCCCCACAACGCACCCCGAACTCTCCCTCGAACACTCCCCCGAACGCTCCCTCGAACTCTCCCGGCACCGCAACGGTGTGAAGGACCGCTCCCCGCTGGTCCCCGCCACGGGAGGGGGGGTCAAATCATCCCTCCCCTAATATCCTGGAGGGGGGGGAGGGGGACTCATCCATCATCACCGCATCGCTGGCCTCTGTCTCTCGTTACCACAGAAACCAACACCAAATAATAAATACATCATGAATAATAAATAGATACTTCCAAAAGTGTAAACTGGAACTCGGGTGCAGCTCTGCCGTTAAGCAACAAAAACTAAAGATAAATAATAAAACACAAACTCCAGCTTATGGATTGGTGGGTCGGGGGGCTCTAACGTTCGATAGAAGAGGAGGAGGAGAAGAGAGATTGAGTAGGAGAAGGAGGGGGAGGGGGAGGAGCAGGTAGAAGGAGGAGGAGGAAGGGGAGGAGGGGGAGGAGGAAGAGGAAGGGGAGGAGGAGGTATAGGTCATTGGCATACTGCGAGGTGGGGTCGATAACAGATCTCTCCAGTTGGGCAGCCTGGCCTCTCTAAACCATTTAAGCAGACATTGCAGGGTCTGCTGAAGGGTAATCACGTTACTGGGGTCAGCAGCTGGAGGCTGGAGGATGGAGGCTGGAGGCTGGACGTGTTTCTTAATATCTAGGACGTGGACGAGGTAGGTTCCAGCTCGCCCACGCGTACGCTTCCTGGAACCTCTTTTGAGCGGCGGTAGTAAAAGCGTTCTCCAGGAACAATCAGCCGTCTCCACTTGTTATGTGACTGTGACGCGTGTCATGATTTTAGATAAATTAATACATGACATAAATATTGAAGCTATACACGTCTGTGTCAAATGGCGTTCTCTGGATTGGACAGTGTATTGGTGAATAACAGGGTGGCGGTTGAAAATTGATGGTTCAATGAAGCAAAAAGGCTTAAGGGAGTTGAAACGGGGAAAATAGTTTTTATTGGCATCAGTCTATTAGAAGGTCATAAACCAGCAGGAGGTGGGAAACTGGTCCGGTTACATTGTAATGAAGAAGTACTTTTCATATCCACAGTATTTTGTATTACTTTGTAAAATGCATCAAACTATGAATGCTAAAGCATGTAAACCTCTGACTTCCATGAGAGGCTATTTGCTTTTATAGATTTAATCATAAGAGACATCTGGACAAATTCAACACAAACAACATATTTACTAAACACAGGCAAAATAAATAAGGACATATGAAGAACATTGTTATAAACAGCAAATATATTGTATGTATACAATATATTTATACAATATTATATACAATATACAATATTTATACAATATTTATACAATATATATAAAAATACTTTAATTGTTCAAATACTTTGAATGAAATTCTGCTCAGTTTACCATCAGTAGTCCGTTCTACAATTAGACAAAAATTCCAACCACAAATTAATAATTAAAAACCTATATTACAATGTGGCTGATAATTATATAATATTAATTCATCCATTTGTGAACTGTTCATGAACCAGACAGTTCATGTTCTGCTCTGTGTGTATACTGTACTGTATTGTATACTGTACTGTATTGTATACTATATTGAATTGCATACTGTACATATTTTATATAATCCCTTACAATTCATATTCATGCTAATTTTGTCCATCAAACAAGGACAAAAACAAACTGTTGTGTGTAGCGTTGTTTGTCTACTTTCCAGTATTATCTGTAGATGTGGAGAAGAGCTATGAATGTGTTCTTCTTGAAGGCAGGTCCATCTTATTTACCCAGTCTTATTAAGTAAGGTGAACAGAAGCCTTTGAATGGACGTTTCTGTTACCAAGGTGATGGTATGGTTGTAGTGTACAACCAGAAGAACCTGGCTTGTATTCTATTGTCTCAAGTGCATCTCACAGTGTATTTAGCCAGACAGACGACAGACACACAGAAACTGAAACTGAAACTGACAGACAGACATCACCTCCACCGAGAGGACACGTAACAATTAACTACTAAACTCACTAAACCAAAACCACTACAACACGCACATAAGGGAACTCTTTCACTTTGGCCCTGTGTGCACGAGAGAAACATCTAGATTCTACAACCATTTTTGAATCTAGATTGTATCCAGATTAAACAAATCTTCTGTTTACACTAAAGGCACAATGTGCTCACAACGGTCTGTTTATACACAGGGCCAGTTTACCGGAGATCCCGCCTGATATGCACACACATACGCACGCACACACATGTGTGACTCCGCCCCTATCGGTTGGTTTCTATTGGTTGACAATATGAACAAGACATATGAGCTAGCACGTGACTTGACAACACTTCTAGATTGTATGTAGGGTTAGGGTTGTTTTCTCCGCCTGTTCAGACGGAGAAAACATCTCTCGTTGCATCGCGACCTCACAACCGAAGAGAGATTCAAACGCTGGTGTAGACAATGTCTCTGAGAGCAGCCTACCTGGAGAGATGATGTAGAAGAAGTCTTTGAAGTCGTCCATCCAGACCTCGGCCAGGCGTCTGTTGTTCTTGTTGATCACCTGACCCGTGCCCCCGGGGAAGCTGTAGGGCGTGGCCTTGCGGAACACGTGACCCACATGGGAACATGTGACGATCTCCAGAGACCCCCCACACTGCCAGATCTGACACACACACACACACACACACACACACACACACACACACACACACACACACACACACACACACACACACACACACACACACACACACACACACACACACACACACACACACACAGAGAGACACATGGACACATGATATGTATATATATACACTGTATGTTTGTATATAATTACCATAAATATATGGAGAGAGGGGGAGAGAGAGAGGGGGGAGAGAGGAAGAGAGGGGGAGAGGGAGAGAGAGAGAGAGAGAGCATAGCATGGCAGTAATAATAATAATAATAATAATAATACATTTAATAATACTTTGGGTGCTTTTCTTAGCACCCAAAGAGGCTTTACAGGAAGTAGTGCTGAGGGTTCTTACTCTGAAGGACATCTCCAGGTTCTCTCCGCCCCAGATGTCCATCCCTGGATCATACGTTCCTATCTCCTCAAAGTAGGACTTGTCTATAGAGAACAGACCTCCTGCCATGGTAGGGGTCCTGCACACAAGCACGCACACACGCACACACACGATAGTCACAGATTAGACACATTTCTAGGCCATGTTCCAAATCATTAAGAATGAATAGTAAAAAATACATTAAAAACAAGAGAAAAAATTGATGGGTGGTTTAGATATACATGACAATCATGCACAGTTTCCAATGATATCTAAAAACTGTTTTAATGATATATATATAATACTTCCTAGTCTGTATTAATTAGTTACACCGCGTGTTGCATGTAGATGTAGATGATCTACGGCATAGCGGGAAGAAGGGGGGGCAGGGCAGTCCGATCGGTCATTTTTTTCAATATGAATTAATGAATTTATCAATTGATTTCAATGCGGATTGCTGCGGAATGGGCCAGGCCGACAGCCGTTCTGTAATCCTCCAGAACTCACAGGTGGCCAGTCCACCTTATTAAACCAAACAGCCTACACGCAATCCATCCAAAAATAAGAATCCATGCGTTTAAACGCAAGTAGGCTGGTACTCAAATGACTCAACTCATTTTCTTCAAGTGTCACTGCAACCCTTGTTCACTTCATGCGGAAATAATTTTTTGTGAATGAGACATAGCTAGCTAGAAGCATAATGAGACACAGCTAGCTAGAAGGTAGGGAGTAGGTTTTGGCTGGGGATTCTCCCCAGCCTCAATTTGGTGTTGGGGATATGTGGAGTGTGTGTTGTTGGAGGCTGGTTTAAGCAGCCTCCAACAACCTGGTCGGAGTTAGACTGATTAGACTCTGGGACTGGGTGAGGCTACACACCTGTGGGGCATTGGCCAATCAGGCCCACAGGTTAAACCAGCCACCAGCAAACACACTCAGGGGGAGCTCTAGCATGTACCACCTGCTCTGTTGTTCAAACTACCACAAACTGACTATAAACTGGTTTAATCATCTGCCTGTGTCCTGCTGTGGGAGAAGCCCTGGGAAGCCATAGTAGATGGCATGTGCCAGGGGGAAACTGCCACACATGTCTAATTTAACATTGGCAAATAAATTAGATAATTCAGAAATGCTGTAAAATATAAATAATATAAATAAATTACATAATATTTTAATTTCATAAAAAAAGGAGGAACTAAAAAAAGTTCCTCCTCAATCTCCAGGGGTGCTGTAGCCCCCCCAGCCACCCCAGCCCCTCCAGCACCCCCAGCCCCCCCACCTCCTGCAGGTATGATCTACAGCAATAACAGCAACTGCTAGAGGTTATTTAGACGAACTGGCTTTCTGCTGCCTCCGTCTCATGATTATAAAGCAGATCAGAAGATGATCTATTTCCGTCCAGAGAGTGATGACAGCTGTTAGAGTTGCTCATACCAAAGTGTGTGTTTCATCCCAAGCACCCGAGTCCATTCAACAGCCTGCAATTATCCAAAGCACATGAAAAAACAACTCTTACTCTTACCTTTTATTTTAGTTTCACCAATCTAGCTTTTCAAAGAAAAATGTTGAAGCCTGGCAGCCTCCATATTTGATTTCCTCTGTTGATCCTAGAGCGCTGAAACAGTCAAAGTCAACCACTGGACTGACCTTTTAGTGCTGGACAGCTTCCCCAACAGTCTTTCTCTGGGCACAGAGTCTGACAAAAGGGGGGGGGGAACATTTATTTTGAAGTGTGTACCTGACAGGAAGTGTTCTGTCCCCCTTGCGACGGTCCATTTCCCTCTGGGGCACGGGGTACCAGCGGAAGTTGAGCTTCCAATTGAAGCCTCCGTAGGTCATGTCGGAGCCCGCCATGTACTCAAACGTCTCGTCACTGATCACGTCAATGATTGGACACACCACCGCCTTCCTGGGAACACCAACCAATCACGTTGAAGGGTAACAGGTAAGTAAGTAAGGCTTTATTTATATAGCACCTTTTCAAACAAAAAGTTCAGAAGTGCTTAACAGAAAGGATGTAGAATAACAAAAATCACGATACATAAAACCATAACATACATAAGACAACAGGAACAGGCATATACATACAGCGGTAAACACCTGCGGAGAGGGGAAGGACACCCAGTACTAGTATAAAGCCTGTCTGAACAAGTGGGTTTTTAGAAGCTTTTTAAAACCCTCAACAGAAGGTGAAGACAGTATTGGAGTGATCATTAATCCAGGGGTCCTGGCAGCTGATACCGGCCTAGTAGACCAGGGGGCAATGGTGTCTTTTGTGGCGTTACAAAGATGGTCGATCGTTAACGTGGGAGGCAGGGGGTAAGCTGCTGCTTAACTTGGTGAAAGTCGATGTAAATTTAGCAGCCGATTGGCTGGTGAAAATACGGGAGCGTATTTTCCGCTTTTGGGGTAGGGCCGTAGAGTGAAAGACGGTGTCGACTAAAATGCACTTGTGATCTGAGACAAAGTCCTCCATAGAGAAAGCTGAGAGGGAGTGCACAAGGAGACAAGGTGTGTGTGGGGCCAGACACGTGCTGTACCAGATTAAAGACATTCTAAAGCATAAGCAATAGAAAGGTCATCGACATGGATGTTAAAATCACCAACAATAATGAATCTGTCGTAATTCAGGGCGACTGTAGATAAAAGTTCAGAGAATTCAACATACTGCATTCACAACATAAGCAGCTCGAAACTAGAGTAGGCATTACTAGTGATGGGAATACACCGTAAATGGTGTTTAACAACAGCATCGAGACCCCCACCACCACCACTACCACCCCCACCACCACCACCACCAGCACCAGCACCAGCACCACCATCACGGCCTGAGAGCCTTGGAGAGTTCAGTGAACAAAAATGTGGAGGGCAAAATGTTACAAGTGAGTCCCCTGGTCCAAGTCTGTCCAGGTTATGGGAGGTGATAACAACGAGGGTTTTAGTAGTTTTAGTCGTGTTAAACAGTGCTCATCTACACTGTTTGGCTGTGGAGACTGTGGTTGATTGCGAGGAGTGTGAATCAGGTCATTGGGGCCAGCACCCCTAGCCCCAGCAGGCGGTGATCCATGGGAACTAGGGTTAGGGTTAGGGTGTCTTACGCTCATTCTGACGGGAATAGGAAAACTAGATGTAGTATTGGAGAAAATCTTACTTGTCCTTGTCCTTTCAACCTCTAATTGATGCTAAACACATATACATCATAAGATTATAGGATATAATAATGACCCTTATAATAATGACCAGTGTTACTACCCAGTAGTACCATGGAGTAGTCCCCAGCAAACCAGAGACAACCGTTAACAAACTACGTCCACAAAGACATCAATAGCCGTCCTAGAACTTCTACAATCCTCTACTGAATTCAAACATACTAAAACGACATCACAGATCAGGATTTTTTTGTAACCAGATACATGCTATATCAAAGGCTCATTCATAAACATGTAAGGGTTATTAAGTTGGCAAAAATAAATGTACTTTCTTTTTTTAACACTGAGACCGGGCTGTCTTTTTTTAACAATAAGACCTCTTGAAGATGGTTAAACCCACGAGGAGTATGAAGGAGTCCGTCTTGTCTCTAATGAGCTAGTCTGTGTTATAAATGGAACGGAGATGCACTCAGCAGATATTTCCTGCGCATAATCAAATTTGCCTGTGGACCTTCATGCTGCTGCACATACTTATAGGTGTCAATATAGGGGCGGGAATTTAAAGGTAATATAAAGGTAATAATATAACATAGGCCCTGAAATATGATGCTAATTTCTGCCAGGCACCTGGGGCAAAATAAATGTCTGGCTTAAAATAAGGGATGGGCCTGAAGAAACGGAATCTATTTTAGACTTAAAATAAGGGATGGGCCTGTATAAACGGAATCTATTTTAGACTTCCCAATGAACACTTCCCTGTTTCCGTTGACTGACAGACAGCCCAGAAGTCAATTAAAATAACCAATTCTAAATATAATAATAATGAGGAAGAAGCCGCGAGGGGTAGCTTCAGGTACAGGGGACAGATCTTGTTTTCCTTGGACATATAAAATAAAAAGTAAATTATAAATGCTAAATAAGACATTCCATAATTCAGTTTTACAATGAGATGCATAGAGGCTATATTTGCATGACACATGCAAACAATTGATAATGTATACTTTAAAGGAGCGATATGTAACAATGACACCGAGCTTTTAAAATGGGTACTGTTGTCCAAATTCACAATATTGGAGAGAGGTGTCTCCACCCGCCGCCTCCTCCCAAGACTCGAAGCTCACGCGTGTTGCCAGGTTGATGACGAGCCGAGCCCAACATTATATGAGACGAGCGTATTCTATTTTGACAATGACAAGCGACGACGAGTCCTACACTAGCAATGTTAGCTAGATGCTTACCTGTTCAGGAGAAAATTAGCCAACCCGGCATCCATCTTGAAATCCTTCTGGGCTCTAAAGGCTCCTACCCACTAGACTACTTATGAAGACGGGGCCAACTTCGGCAGTACACACTACACGACTGGTCTTGACGATCAGTCTTGCCTTGACATCGGGTCGGTGGTCAACACTAAGTGGGGAATGCACTTGTCACAGCCCATCATACTACCAGCATTCCTCTGAACCCGAGCCGTGAATAATTTCTTCAAGATACAAGATACTTCCTCTTGACCTCACATCCCATTGGCCCCCCTCTCCCCGAGTCGGGGAGAGGGGGGAGGGCCGGGTCAGTCGGCCCTAGAATTGGCGGGCCAGGCCGGGTCAGTCGGCCCTAGAATTGGCGGGTTAGTTGCCTAATGGGTATGAGCCGTAAGCTGTCTCCATCTTGTCTCCAAGATTTACCCGTGTTTTAGCACGGCTCTGGTCATGGAGCTTTTTCGAAAGAGGACGAGGCTTTTTAGGTCGGGTAGAATCTAGTACAATCTCAGTTGATCCGGTTTGTTTGCTTGCTCCCATGGCTGCAGCACGCTGTGTT
>OOFB01015038.1:4357-15043 GCA_900323305.1 Trachyrincus murrayi | reverse complement strand
CCCACCCCACCCTCCTCAAACACACCTCCACCCCTTTCTTCATCTTCTCCGTCTGAAGCCCTCAAATGAGAAACTGTCAGGCCTCGTGATTTGTGCTAACTAGCTATCGACCGCTCCGCGCGCCGCGCGCGTTGCGCTCGAGCAGGGAGGGGTAGAAGACGAAGAAGACGAAGAAGAAGAGAGGACCACAGTGCGCATGCCCAGAGCGAGGACGCCACACAGGACACCTGGAGTCGAGCGGGACCGGCACGTTTACGGTGAGGCTACCGTGTGTGTTTATCGTGTGTAATGTAGGCAGAGAAAAAGAAACGAGTCGCACAGAGCGACGGAGCAGGCCTACGTCTGTGTCTGTTGACTCCAGACTCCCTCCTCTCCCCTCTCCTCCCTCCCTCCCCTCTCCCCCCCTCTCCTCCCCTCGCGGCTCCCACCGCCAGAACAAAGAGACGCTGAGGACGCGCTGGGGGCCACCTATTCACGGTGCATCGTTCCTGGTCGTGGCGATTAAATTATCGCCTCTTTTTGTGGCGGTGTCAACCATCGCAATCTATTATTGCTTTCACTTGTCGTTAAAAATAAAAGGCAACCAGTGGCAAGCCAAGAAAAGAAAGAAAGACTTGTTTCAATGAAAGGTGCAGTTCGTCTATTTGTGGGGTGTTAAATGCGTGCAAGTCTAGGCCTATATCACACGAATAATAATAACACGCATAATAATAGACTAATAATAATAATAATAATAGCAATAATATGAATATGAATAATCTTAGGCCTACTATTATTGTTTTATATAGCCTATTTCCTTTTTATTTTAAGCCCAGTTGTTGTTATGTTAAAGACTATTCGGCCTACGATTATTATTATTATCATTTAAATAAAACACAAATTAACAAACAATTATTACGTACCCTGTAAATCCTAAAATAACACGACGTGCATTGTAAATTATTACACTAATCCTTAATTAATAATTTAGGCCCAATTGGAAAAACCCTTTTCTGCCGTTTATTCTCCCAACTCTTCCTCGACTTTAGTGACTTGGCAAATGTAGGTCTTAATACCTACTAAATAATTATCACAGTTGTTATAATTGTTATATTAGCCCTATTATTATTATTATTATTATTATTCATATTATTCGTATTATTCATATTATTATTATTGTTATTATTATTATTATTATTGTTATTATTATTAGTATATAGGCCTAATATTATTATATTATCACCATCATCACTAATATTACTCGTGAGATTAAGTAGGTTATTCTAAACTAAGCCAAAACAACTGTAGACCACTGGAATGGAGAAATGATGTTTTTTCCGTAAGCGCTTATCTGGAGAATCCTGTCCTGTCAATCTGAAACCAATCCACTTTCACCAGTCCTGCATTACCCTATTGTACAACTAAAACAAACACGTACAAGGCAAGGGAAATCCCGCTGAGAAAACGCACATCCTTAGAAAACTATTAATCTTCACCATGAAAACCAGACAAATAACCACAGGAAATGTTTACTTTTCGTTCCTCTGCAAAGATTACACTCAGGACGTCAAGGCAGTCGACATGCAGACAAGCCCGATTAAACTCCCCAGCATGAACTACAAAGTCATGTTCAAATTATTATTTTAGATCTACATTATTGACACAAAAAAATGTAATCCATCTCATCTATTTATATATATATATATATATATATAGAGTTATAGATCGATACGTATTTTCGCTTGACCGCCTTTTCCCCAATTTCAAAATATAGAATGAAGTCCTATTTTAAATATTGGATGAATCCAATATAATTCTGCGTTTATTATTGGCCATTTTAAAACACGCATCTAAATATAGACTGTCTGTCTCACAAACCTAACAGATGGATGCACGTCACGGACAAAAGGTGAGAATGAATGCCAGTGGCCACAGTTTGCTTTCCCCTCATTAAAATAAAATTTGCCTGCGAATAGGCTATACAAAAGAAATCATAAAAAAAACATCCAATTGCTTCGTGGATGCCTTGCATCCTTTGCAGCCATATGTTCTTGTGTAAGAAAGTGAGAAAGATAGAGAAGAGTGAGGAGGAGAGACAAAGAGGGGGGGGGGGGGGGGATTTAAAAGTGGAATAAAACATTTCTTGTTAAGTAAAAAAAAAAATTTAGCTTACCTTCTTTGCTGTTATTCTGGCTCTTTTTTTCCCAGGGTGCCATGGCCTTGTCATCTTCTGGTCCGTCCATCATGGCCTTGTCACTGGGCACGTACCAGGTGGCGTGCTGCTCTGCCATGAGGGTGTCAAGGTCAATAGTGCCCATTGAGCTCTTCCCAGCATCCGGGCTGCAGCTCGCCAGCTCGCTGTCGCCATTCTGCGAGGGACAGTCACCATTTTTTTTACTATTCTTCATAGCTAGAGGCTGATCCTCTGAGATACTGAACTGCTGGCGCTGTAGTTGGATCTGGGCCTGCAGAATCTCCAGAGGATGAATCTCATCCTGGCCAGATGTACTGGAAGGGGTGCGTACCTGCTCCATCCCGGGTGTGCCCGGGTGGCTCAGCCCATTGCCCCCTCCTCCCCCGGTGCCGCTCAGTCCATAGCTGTCAGGCGTCGAGGTAGTGTGACTGTTAATGCCCATGCCCAGGGGCTTTTGTCCGTTCATCAGCCCGTGTTCACCTCTCTGCAGCTTAGGTGAGCCGGCCATGATGGGGCTGCGGTTGGGCTTGATGGCCGAGGCGCCTCCCGGGTCTGAGCTGGAGGACACCTCGTCTTCGTTGCCGTAGTGGGTGCTGACGTCGTCGGGAAAGTCCACTCGCGGTGAACTGCCGTCAGACTTTGTGACACTTTGTATGCCGCTGTCCAGAGAAGACATCAGGTCTGCCTGGTCCCCCAACATTAAGTCACCTCCTTTTCCCCACGAGGGGGACTGGAGGGGTTTCTCGTGGGGCGTGCCCCCACCCCTCTCCCCAACGCCAGCTGAGGGGGTCTGCTGGCCTGGACTTACAACAGGGTTTCCATTGTCAGAGGAAAAAAAAATTCCAGGGCTCACATGTCCACTGTCTCTTTTTCTCCTCCCTCTCCCTCTCCCAGTCCCTGTTGCTGCTTTCCCCTCATTGCAAGGGGTAGCGTCCATGTTGTAATTTGGGGAGAGGGCACTGGCTTCCCCCTGCATCGTCTGGCTTTGACTTGCAGGCTTAGTGTTGCTATTCCCAGTGCCAGGCATCTGGCTGTTCTGGGAAGTGCCACTCTGAAAATATTCAGGAGCAGCACTGCCAGTCCCATTAGCTGTGCTGCTATTAATGTCCTGCTCTGTCTGACTCAGTTTTCGCTTGCCCTCATTTTGGTTCTTCTTGTTGAATGTTACGTTGAGGTTGGGGGCCCCTAGGCTAGCGATCATGTTCTGGCAGGCCGTGGATAAGGCCGCCAGGCAGCTCTGGCCGAAAACATTGTCTTTAGTGCTGGTTTTGCTGAAATTCCCTAAGGAGAGAGCTCCCAACTTACTAACTGACGACCGCTGGCCTGGGGGGAACTCAGATTGAGGAGGGTAGCTCCCTGGAGAGGTGTTCACACCCTGGGGAGTGCTGTGAGCTGCCCCCTGCCGGTTACCCCCACCATAGGGGAACGTTGGTTGTGCTCCCATAGGAGGTGCCGGGAAGTCAGCTGGCCGTCTCTCTGGCGCATTTGGATGTCCTGCTCCTGGAGACTGCATCTGTGAGAGGTTTCCCATGTTGCCGCTGAACTGGGAGTGAATGCCTGGTGAGTGGAGAGCCTGTACATGGCCATCTCCTGGTAACCTCATGGGCTCCTGCATGCCCATCCCCGGCCTAAACATCATCCCCGCCCCGTTCTGCTGCAGGCCAATGTCGTGGGCGCCTGACTCATTGTTTGCTCCACCCATGCGCCGTGACATCATCTCCCCTGGCTGGTGGGACCCTGGGAACCAAGCGTTCTCCTGAGAAACATGAGGATTCTGTCCATCAAAATTAGGCATCCTGCCACCATTCTCCCTGTCAAAGTTAGGCTGGGGCATGTTGCCTACTGGGCCCCCGTGAACCATAGGGCCAGGAGGAACTTCGCCGTGGTGACCCAACTGCTGCAGACTGGGCTGCCTCATCCTCTGCTGCTGGTTTCGAGAGGCCATCTGTTTGATCATCATGGCGGCATTCTGGCGCTGCTGCAGGGACTGCTGGTCAGGGCCCGCATGCTGCAGCGGTCCTGGGGGGAAACCTTCACTCACCGGCGGTGTGAACTCTCCAGGTAGACCCGGGTAGGCCGATGGGGAGAGGTGGTTCTCTATACCCCCACCCCAGCCTTCACCACCGTGTGCATTTGGAAACTCAAACCTCGGCCTTTTGGCCATGTTTATATAAGGAGAGTCAAAATGTTGCAGCCTCTGATTGGGGGGCTGTTGGGAGGGGGGAGGGGGAGCAGGCTGCTGCATATTAAACATGGGGTCCCCGTAGGGGTGCAAGCCCCTATTTTCCAGTCTGTGAATGGGATATTCAAACTGGTTGTGTTGGCCAGGCATCATGACCCCGCCGTCCAGAATGTTGGGGTTGGAGGAGCCGGGCTCGGGCTGAGGAGGCCGGGGGAGTCCGGGGGGGCATGAGTTCTGTCTGGCAATCAAGCCTGCCTGTTGTTGTTGTTGTTGTTGTTGCTGCTGCAGTAGGGGATGTCTAGCATTAACGCCAGGCTCCATTCCCACCGGAACCTTCCGGCCGTTTCCAAACCGCTCAAAAAACACTCCATGCTGCGGTGGCGGCTGAGGCTGCTGGGGCGGAGGAGGGGGCTGGTGTCCTTTAGAGATGCCCTGCATACCGGGTGTCCGTGGCATTCCAGGATTCCCGGGGAAATTTCCACCAGCCACGGGCCTCCCAGGCACAAAATGAGACTCTGATTCAGATGGGGAGAACACAGGTACATCAAAATGTCCAGATGGGGGCTCGTTGGGGAAATTATACTCTAAACCCTCCACAGCACCCTGGTTGGGCATCCGCCGGGGCTCCAGGCTATGAGATTCAGAAGAGGAGGATGAGGAGGAAGGGAGACCGTGGAAGGATGCAGCCCTGTTAGGTGACTGGTCCAGGGGTAAACAGGGGGCCGGGACAGCATGGTTGCCGCTGGGAGGGCCGTGGTGTTGGAAGTCAGGCATGTTACTGGACCTCTGCTGCTGCTGTGGGAAGCCATCCCCTGCCTGGCCTTCGGCGAGGGGATCAAACCCCTCTCCAAAGCCCTGCTGTGGTCCCATGCCATTGTTGTTGTAGCCCATTAGCCTGCCACCATGCAGGCAGGATGACCCTGACTCTGGGCCCCCAAAATTCCCACCAAAATGAGGATGGTGTTGGTGGGGGTGGGATTGGTGTGGATGTCCTTGATGAGGTTGGTTGTTAAAAAATCCATGCATGGGTCCTTGCTGCTGCTGCTGCTGCTGAAGTCCACTGCCTGCATGCATGTCAGAGTGTCCCCGTGTGTGAAAGCCTCCATACTGCTCTCCGTTCATGTTCATGTTGAGTCCGAGCATCGGTGGCTCATTTAAAGGGCCCATGCCAGCTTCCACCGATCCGGGAGGGCCACCAGTGTGAAAACTGGGGCTTTTATAATGTGAACCCATGTTCAGTCTTGGTTGGTTTATGTTTCTCTCTGACAGGCCAGGGTTTCTGCTATTAATCTTGGATCCAAACTGTTCCAGCCCAAACATACTCCCCTATTATCAATCCAACATGACAGCTACCTCGCCAGGCATCGGCACACTGTCTGTTTATCCGTCTGTGTCCAAAAACAAAAATATAGGGGAAAACTAAATCAACTATGCAAATATGAAAAAATGTTGTACCAGCAGGTACAAATCAAGTTATTATTATGTTGATTTAAAATCTAGTGACTCACCAAATAAATTCTCATTGTTCTTATTAAATTGTTTTTCCAACTTCTCCGACGACTCTCCGAAGAAAAATTCAGTGTCCAAGGACGCGCGTAAAGTGTCAGTTTTCTTGTGCGTATTCGTCCCTTTCTGGTTTTTATTATGCCCGTATATTAGGCTGACGAGCACAATATTATTTATCAGTCTTGTAGCACTTGAGACTTGTCGTATTCCAAAGTTATCTGTGCGCAATTCTTCATGACGAAAACGACGCAAATCTCTTTTCTAACTTGCCGAGCGGAGGGTTTAAAAAAAGATGAAATATACAAAAACTATTATATTTGTCTCTTTACGCCTGCGTTTCGATGTTAAGTGTCCCAATACGTCCGTTTTCAGAGAGTTCCATGTTGGAGACGGAAAAGTCCACTTGGAGCTTTAAAACAAAAATCGCTTTAAATGGCCGTGGAATTGTGTTTTAAATGCCTATAATTTGGTTATTAAAATCCCAACCACGATTGAGCAGTAATTTAGGCAAAGTCCAATGGGATAGAATGTCCAAACAACGGCTATCCAAACGCACCGGAGAACCGGAGGGTCGGCTCTTGCGCGAAACTCAGTCCCGAGCAATGGGGCACGGTGCTACCCGCGCTCTGCCACCACGGAGCGGCTTGACAGCATCTTTTACCGGCTCCTGGCCATTCGCCTTCAGCGCAATAAGCGCACAACTACCATGCGGACTTCCCTTTACAGTGTCTCGTTTTGTTGCGTGCGCCCCCAACTCCCAGGTCTGGTGTGGTCTAATCCAGCTGGGAACGATTCGCAGACAGAACACACTCTGGGCCTGGCGCTTTGCGCTGTGTGAGATCAACGCGTCCAGGGAGCCAGCAACAAGTTTTGCATTTTTGCAACCACTTCCATCCACGGAATATCCACCAATCACAGCGGCCCGCGGAAACCTTTGTGGGCGGGACGGTTTCTTAAGGTGGTCCGCGGAGTAAGACGGCAGGGCTGTGAAAACGCCATTTAAGACGTCACTCTCGAGTAGGCCTGTTGGCATATTCATGAAGCCCTGTTCATTTGGGCGATCTTACAGACGCCAACTATTCCTCCAGTAAATAGTCCTACACATTACCGCGTGGAAATAACCATTTGACGACCATTCAAATAGGCTATACGTTACCGTTTTGCTGGGAAGGGAGCACATTAGTCGGCTCTGGTTTCGTGTAGACAAAATAGAAAACATTGTTACACAATGGCTTTGTTATTTTTCGGGAATTTAGGCAGCAATTTTTTTAATAGGCTCCTTTTGTATGCAAACGGTGATTTAAATGTAGGCCTACATGGACCTAAATACAAATAGTCACTCAAATAGATCAACGCAGACTTTGGCAATACATTATAATTGCATCCTATTCATGTGACATCGCAATGTTCAGCAAACATTGCACAACAGTATTTTTAGTATTGCATGATCATGGTGATCTTTGTGTTTTCAGTGCTAAAGGTGTGTGTGTGTGTGTGTGTGTGTGTGTGTGTGTGTGTGTGTGTGTGTGTGTGTGTGTGTGTGTGTGTGTGTGTGTGTGTGTGTGTGTGTGTCCGCCTGCAGTAAGGGCATTTCCCTTGATTAGGCCAATGCTTCCCAGAGGACAAAACCCTCCTTAAAAGACTATCTTGAACTAACTGAATCATGTGGATTGCATTGGGCTACAGTTCCGATAATCAACAGAATTATCTAAGTATGATCACATCTGACAGTGAATATTATTGCCACACGTTTGGGTTATTCGAGTATGGTCCATCATGTGACATTTTCTTTTTTCTATCTGCCATGACGATAGCAAACTAACAACTCATTAATAACAGTTTAATAAGCTATACCTTTCATTATAGGCAATGCTCATTCAATAGGAGGGACACATTCACGTATGGAAATATTGAAAATAAATGTGATGTGGCCTACTGAAGGCTAAATATACAAAAGGTTAGTTATTCCATGTAGGTCTATTGTTGTTGTAGACATAAAGTAATCGTTGTCCTTGTGTATATATATTCCTATGATCGCAAGGCTGCAGCTATTTCTATATGTAGGCCTATTTATTATTACTGAATGTTTTAATATTCGTATAGGAAATTAAGTTAACTGAAGCTAAAATAGGGAATAGGGGTGCGGACATAAGGCATTTTTACCCGAAATAACTTTGTAGGCCTATAAAATGTATGCTACTTTTATTTATCCCCAAATATATGATGTTTTAGGTGTGCTGTGTGTCTCCTCCCTGCATTCTGAGCTGCACAAGAGCAGTGGGAGCAAGACTTCTATGAAGAAGGCACAGTGCCACCTAGCGGCTCGTTTCAGACCACAGTCCGCTTCACAACATGAAGACGGACACGAATGTGTGCATTACGGTAGGGCTACACGAAATGTTCTTTTAACCTGTAAAACACTGCGTGGTATTTGTAAAAAACTAAGACAACAACAATGTTTTATTTAATCGAGCGTTTACCTCTATTGCGTTGTGAAAAAATGCAATAAAATAAAGAAAGACAGAAAGAGACGAGGATACCGAAAGTCAAACAGACAGAGAGATGGCAGTAGGATTTAAAATAAGCCTTCGATTGATTTTTTTTGTAATCATTTTCAATTGTTTAAATTTAAAACTGAATGAAAAGTTTAGTTCCATGTAAACAGCAGCCAGGCCCGATCAATATGTTAATAATTATGTGCTAGGTTCGTATTATTTATTTCAATATTTATTTTCCAGAGACTCCCCAGATAGTCAATACAAGCAGCATATAGGCCTACTACTTATTAAAATAAATTCCTACACATTCTTCAATAGGCCTATATGAGGCTCTATCCATGTTTTTACTCTTTTATATTTCGACTAGACGTTTAAAGACAATAAAAGAAAAAGTGAAGCTAACAAAACATGGAGAACATGTATTATTGTTTAGATAACATGAGTTCATTGTTACTCTCTATGTAGTGTTTTTAGGTTTATAGGCTGAGTGTAGGTTGTGTTGCCACCATAGGGGATAGAAAGAGATGGGTGCTCACTTAAATATTAATTAAAAGTTTCAAAGACAGCTGGGAACAAGAATTATAGCTTAAACACTGGGAAGCATGGCAACCCTGTTAGATATATAGTGGAAAGGCTATGTGTGGTATTGTGTGTTAATAATTCATTCAGTACCAAATGCGAGTTATTTACATCAACTTACAAAGCCACCTCCTTAGCTGTGGGTTAACTAGATGTTCCTCCACCGAAATATAGCAGAAATACATTTAGAAGTATTTTAAATTTACATACTAAAATATATATACGTACATCTAATGTATTTACAGCGTAAATTACAAATATGTGTTTCCTGCATGGATTTCTATCAACCACGACCAAAAACAATTCTAAGTCTAATCCTACCACTCGTCAGAAGGAAAGGAAAAACCTAACTGTAGGCCTACTAATAGATTGCATTGCATACCCGTCGGCAGTCTTTTGAAATAGAGGCAGATGAGTTAAGGATGAACAAAACCCAAACGGCGTTCCCCAAAGCTATCCCCAGTGATGACGACGGAGTCACTGCGCCACTGCTTCCACGGACAGTCTGGAGGCTTCCCAGCACCGTCACAATACGCCTCTTTTCTATTGTGATTTACTAGTCAATCTGTCTCAATGTTGGCCTCAATGGGAGAAGATAACAGGAGCGAGTGTCCCTCCTCCACGCTTAATTCACAGTTAACAGAGCTTTTCTGCACAGATAGACTATATATAATATAATGTATTACCATGGGTGACTGGGTGGGTGTCGGGGGTGGAGGTATAGGCCCAAAGAGGCAGTGCCCTCCACTGGCCCGACGATAGCGTCCTGTGCTGTCTTTTTGTGCACGCTTGCCACAGGCCTGTCACTCATCCGAGACACCGCAGCTCCCTGGGTCAGGGGGGGTAAGCAGCATCTGTCATCCAGGGGAACGCCATTGTACCAAGGGGGAGGGCAATGCTATAGAGACCCTCCACTCCCTCTGGTCGACTGGACCCCAAGGCGATCCCTCCCCTCTCCCAGAACAACAGGAAAGACTATACGGAGAATCTCCGGGGCCAGACATGGCCCAACCTCAGAAGATGAGGAAGCCCTCTGACATCACCGCCATTACAGCGGACACCCAAAGTAACCTCTGCAGAAGAAAAATAAAATAAAAAACCTGGTGCCCGCAGGGAAGAGATGTCACGTGAGCACAGATGAGGACTTTGAGAAGGTGTCATTTCCTCCAATAAGAATAACAAATATTGTTTCATGCACTCTATGTGCATAATAATGTCCTTTTTTATGCTTTACAAGCTACTCCGTTCTAGATACTGGTTTTCGTGTCAAGCGAGTTCATAGCAGTCTCGGCTTGACAGCTCGGTGCAATGCTGTGGTAAAACAGCCTCCTTGGAGATTCATTGCTTGTGTTCTTGTTCCCTGGTTTATTTTAACTGTGCAGCAGTGCACTCGTGACACGTTCCTCCGTCATCCCTGCATAGGATGGATGCATGCCTGCTGTACAATGCAGTGGGAGCTGCCACCAAACAGGAGGTGTGTGGGCGGACTGCCCATCTCCCCATTTAGAAACAGGATTATTTGCCTGTTCTGGGGCAGATATGACTTGTTTCCTTGTCACGGGCACATGTGACAATTTCCCACAAACAATAAAAGCCAGCGGATATCTCAGCGGGCAGGCTGGCTGCTCTTCCTGTTCTTTAGCGGCCCTCTGTTGTTGTTCGCCATCACTGACCCCTGCCAGGAGACACGCAGACTTGGCCCACACATCGCTTTTATAAAAAAGGATGCTAATCTTATCTAATGTATA
>OOFB01015032.1:24694-38504 GCA_900323305.1 Trachyrincus murrayi | reverse complement strand
TAAACCTTCCCCTTTCCTAACCCCTACTTCCTAACCCCCCCCCTCCCCCCCCCCCCCCCTCCCCCCCCCCCACCCCCCCCTCCCACCCCCCCCCCCCCCCCCCCCCCCCCCCCCCCCCCCCCCCCCCTCCCCCCACCCCCCCCCCCCCCCCCCCCCCCTCCCCCCCCTTCTGCTCCTCCTCCCCCCCCCCCCCCCCCCCCCCCAGGAGCAATCACTGCTGCAGCCCCCCACTCTGCAGCTGCTCAACGGCATGGGGCCGCTGGGCCGGAGGGCCTCAGACGGAGGTGCCAACATCCAGCTCCACGCCCAGCTCCTCAAGAGGCCCCGCGGCCCCTCCCCGCTAGTCACCAGCCCTGTGAGTGCAGCCTGGTCCTGCTGATCTCCACACGTACTACACTACAATCCTAGTTCATCCTAATCCTGCTGGTTCCCATACAGTGAAATTCCACTTGTACACTTATTTTTTACTAAACTTGATGTCTCGTTAACGTGAGTTCTCTCAAGCAACAAAATCAGATTTAAGTCAGATTTCATCTAAATCTCTCTCTCTCTCTCTCCCTTTCCTGCCTTTTGCTTATGGACCCAGCACCCCATCCCCGCAGTAGCTCCAGTGGATGAGGAGGGTTCGGATGGAGAGCCAGACCAAGAAGCGGTCCAAAGGTAACCGGTGGCAACCAGGCAGTGGGGCGTGGCTTCTGTGTTTTGGTGACGGGGCATTCTTTTGAGCTGAATGTTGTCAAAACTGGACACTTAGGAACGCCCAGAACTTCCGATAACACGAGTTTATAAAGAAGAAGAAGTTGAGGTTGAGAATGAGTTGGTTTGGTTTGGTCTAAAATGGAAACAAAGACACATTTGAGTTATGAGATATATATTTTTATTCTTTTTACAGTGCACCAATTATTTAAACTTGTAAATGGCAGAAGATCAGAAGAGCAGTCTAGTCTGTAGTTAGTCTTTAAAGCCTGCCTGTAAAACCGTGAACACGATTCATCTGAAGTTTGACATGGAAGTCAACCTACTCAGGCACCTGCTATTAAGCAACACATTGAACTAGGTGAATGACGTGACTCCAGTGACGAAGCGAAAAGTTCTCCATCTTAAGTTAATAGCCAGGCAGAGGCTCAGGGCACGAGATGAGCAAGAAGGTTGGAGCGGCAGGTTGAGGTTAGGGCATTCCCAGGTAGTCCTCTTAAGACAGCACCTCACTAGAGCTCGCCGTGTCCTGGGTTGCTGGGAGTAGGTGGCTCTAAGCTGCAGCTCTGCTTCTTTTTTTTTGCTGTGGGAGGCAGCCATTTTTTTCTTGGGCGCTCACTTCCCCCTCTCACCTTCGCCTCCTCTACTGGCTTTTTTTCCTTCTTTTTTTTTTTTAAACCACAATCCCAATCTGAACCTGCCAACAAATCTAGTCCTCCTTTCTCTCAAACACTGGCTGAAGAACCTTTTTATTCTTTATTAAACCAAATGGTGCCAAATTATGCTCTGCACTTTCTCTTCCTTCCATGCGGCTTTGCTAACCCTTAAGCTTGCAAAAACAAATCATTCAACAACAAAATGGTTTAAATACTCATACATACTACATTTGGATTCTTGGGGGGCATTGTGGGGGGGACCCATTACCTATTACAGAGCTCTCCATTTGTGTGATTCTGATTTTTCTGATTGGCTTAAAATGGTATGAATTATGACACCCATTGGCAGAAAAGTGGGAAAAGGGGGCGGGCATATCCTGTTTTCCCCGACTCTTGTCAGCCAATGAGGACAGAGAGCTGACCAGCGCTGCTTCCTGTCTCCAAACCCCGCCCTCCTCCCTCCCTGCGGCCCAGGTACCTGGCGAACCGCTCCAAGCGCCACACGATGCACGCGCTCACGAGCACACCGCACGGCGAGCCCTCGGCAGAGCCACAGCGGCCCCAGGGCCCCCGCCAGAGGGTGGTCTGGGCCCCCGACATACACACCCGGTGAGGGGACCATGGCTGCTCTGAGCTGTACTCACACATGTACTCCATGGGGAAAAGGGACACTCAACCAATAGACACTTTAGAGCAGTTTAGGCCAGGCCAAGTTTATGATATTCGGCAAACCACACGAGTGAACAGTGTATATGCACACATACACATACACATACACACAACACTCACCAACGGACACAACTATACACAGAACTGACATCTACCTTCTTGTCACCTTCCGGGGCCTGCACACATATAAGCTACAGCGGATTGTATTGGAGTATGTGTGTAAAAAAAGGAGGTGTGTGACATCTCTCCCTTCCATCATCAGGCTTTAGCTTCATGGACACCCTTTTTTTTTGTTTTGTTAGTGACCCCTGCCCCTACACATCGGATCACCTCCCTTTTTGAAGCCCAATGCTAGCACTAGGCTATTCCCGAAGCCCCCTAAATAACTCCATCCATGCACCCATAGCCCCCTGAGCTCTGTCCTGACCGGTTTCCCTGTTGCTGTGTCTGAGCTGTGTCAACAACACATTTCAAATGTATTGTGGACACTCTTTAGCCTTTTGTTAATGGTAAGTATGTTCCACACAGGGCTTTGCCGGCAAATTAGGCCAAGTGTTTAAACAAAGGAATGGTTGGTAGGGGCGTGGTTGAGTTTTGACGACATATGGTTCAGTGTTTCAGGTTCCTGCGATGCATCACCAACCCTTTGTCTGGTAGACATTCCAAGCTAGCTCAAGGACATTTCAGAAAATCATTGCCATTTGTAGGTCACAAAATACACTGGAAATAAAGCCACTGCTACCGATGCTGTAGTTTAGTCCAGCAAGTTCCCACATGGATCAATGTCAATATTGTGGGTATGCATATCCGTGATATGTAGAGCATTGTGTGTCATTGCTATGATCCAATAGGGTTCATTTGGAATTTGTTGACGACGTAATGCATGCCCCCCCCTCCCCCTTCGACGGCGTCAATGGTAAAAAGCGAAAGCAAGGAAATTTGAGTCTCTTGCCTACGATATCTTATCAATGAACTATGTGTTCATTGGCAAGTTTTTCATTTCAACAGAGGTGAATTAATAGTAAACTTGATGAATGGACCAGATTGCTCACTGCACTCACTGAAATGATGTTTATGTCGTTATACAAATTTATACAAAATGTCATTATACACCTTTTAAACGTGGTAATATATCTTATATGATCGTCAACATAGTAATCTATGCCATTTTGTCACTGTTACTAAAATAAGACTGTAACTTTGAAAAAGCGGGTGTACAATCCTATGTTTTTGGCAGTCTCCGCCAACCAGTTTGTGAACGTTCCACTCGGCTCCGAACTCCAGTTGTGTTTTCGTGCCTCGAAGGTTACTCTTCAACGTCACAACGAAGGGATACTGGCGGCGAGGTGTGTGTGGAGCTCCGTCTGGGCAGCGGTTGATTTTGATGTCCGCGTCCGAGAGAGGGTTAAGCTTCTTGGACACTTATAGAATAACGCCACGGTGTGTGGCGCATTTCATATACAACAACGCTCATTATAGTAACGCTCATACACAACGATGGTACTTTAAAAAAATGTATACCACAAAGTTGCCGTGGGTCCTAACCATGGGGATAACACTTCCCCTCTCATTCCTAGAACTCTTAGCCCAAAACACATTTTTTTTTATCTCATAGTGTCTGAATCTTTATTTTTTTGTATAACGACATAAAAAAAACGAATACTCGGATTGCCTTTTTGTGTCTTTGGTGACTGAAACACATGGCCCCAGACTTTGTGTCTCTGGGCTCTCCTGATCTCATGACCTCCAACGGGCAATGGATGAGAAAGGCCTTGCTTGTTTAAGTCTGGGATACTGATTCATTGATATTCAACTGGTGGACTAGTTATCGTAGGGCTGTTTTAAATGTCTTTTTTTTTTCTTTCTGTGTCTTGTCTGTCATCTGTGTTCTTGTATGATTGAATACATCTGTCAATGTGGACATCTGCCACTTTGTGTGTGTGTGTGTGTGTGTTTGTGCGTGTGCGTGTGCGTGTGCATATGTTTGTATCTCCCCTCCCCCACCCCCTCCTCCACCAGGTCCAGCTACAAGGACTGCAACACGCTCCATCTCCCCATGGAGCGATTCTCTCCTGTCAGGCGCTTCTCAGACGGCGCCGCCACCATCCAGGCCTTCAAAGCCCACCTGGAGAATAGCAGCCTCATCCGGCAACTCAAGCAGGTCGGTCCTGAAATTAGACCCATTCCAGAGAATTAACCTCCCCTAACCACCCAGTACTGGAGGCGGGGGATGCGACAATATCCTCAATCGCCCAGCACCATGTAAAGAAACATGCCAACAAAGCCATGTCAAACATGTCGGATATGAAAGAAATGAGACTTTTTATTTTTTGGCACATACTGTAGAGGCGTGTAATAGTGAGAAGAATGGAGTCAGTGCTTTGGTTTGACATTCCAAGGACCCGTACTGATTCATTTACCTGTCTGAACTGTTCATTAACATGGGCTGATTGGCTTGAATGAAGGTGCTCAGAAACCATGTAGGTGGTGAAATATTTGTGTATTCATAATCATAATCAGTTAATAGATGTTTTAAAATAATTGTGAAGCCCAAAGTTGGCATACTACTAAGTAGGAGGCTGTGGATGAGGCTGTAAACAGTTATGTACAACATATTTAGTCTGAAAATATATGGTTGATATATATAATATATCAACCACTGGGTTATCTGGTGGTAAAACAAGCTGACATATGTTTGTTTTGATGATGAGATGGAAGCCAAAATATACAGAGGCCACGTCTAAGCTCCTGTCTCAACATCCAATCAGTCAATTTTAGGTCTTATTTGGTTTAGTTTTTCTTAGACAGTCTACGATCATGATCTCAGAAAGTTTTAGTGACTGTAAACCAACCAACTGTGTTGGATAAAGCAAAATGCTGGCATTTTTGCCAGTGACCATCTCTATATGTGGTCACTGTGATCACTGTGGTCACCTACATTTTAAAATGGATCGGGGCTTCATCTTTGCCAGGCCTGTAGACTCCCTGTAAACGAAGCATAGATGTTTAAGAGCAAGAAATTGCTACCACTGACCAGAATCTATTTTAAGCCATAGTATCAAGACACCGTACACAGTACAATATCACTTTTCCACTCCTGGGCCGTACCATACTGGAAGCGGTGTTCACGCTTTGTTAGGCTTTTTCCAATGCTGACTAAACCGTATACTGCCGACGTGCCAGTGCTGATTTTAGCTCCTGGTCTGTCCTGGGTACAAAGTGTACCAACCTTGCCACATGGGTGGAGCTATGTGATATATATCGCAGACCATTGATTGGTCAGTCGCAATTGTCATGTGCCCCAAACATCACACCAAAAAAGTACAGCTGTAAAGTGTACATATAGCATAATATTGGTCCTTCTTTCCCCCAGAAATGAATAAAGTGCATATCTTCTGTGTTTATGCTGAAAAACAAAGTGTTTTTTGTCTTGCAATCGGCAAATAGGATTTTACCTAGACTTCCATTGTTAAATACATTTAACTAGTCATATAAATATACATATAAATATAAATATCTTGTTTGTTTGGTCAGCTGAAGCCATCCAATGTTCCCCAATACATTCATGTTAAGCAATCATGATCCATTTAGCAGACATGGTGGCTCTGTAACTGGTTTCAATTCGACAATAATTATATTTGGACATTGATGAAACTGGACGCCACCAAAGCTAGTGGTTAAATGTCGATCCACAATGCTCCCGACACAGGGAATCCAACATAATTGAGTAATTATGTTGGATGCTTCTGGTAGGCATGGTGCGGTTGAAGACCTCTTCAAGCACACGCCTCCATTTTGAATAAAGTTAAGCTCTGCTCTAATTTTCTCCCCTACGCCGGGACACACATGCATTCATGCTCATTTGAAAAGCCAGTCTTCTCGTGTTGGCTGTCACAGTCACTGAGAGAACAAAATGGGCACAGAAGCGAAGGAGCAGATTATTAACAGTGAATATCAATGAGTAAATTATAGGCAACAGTCAAGGCCCTATGTTTCGCTAGTGGCACAGAATTCACCAGACCACTCCTACTTGCATGGCTCTGCTGTGCAGTGGAGAAGCGACACAGTGGGCTCTGTATTGGTCAGATCGCTATGTGTACCAGCCATGGAAAAGCACCACCACATGATGCTTTCACTCGTGAACTACCCTGCAACCTCAGTGTGCTTTTACTTCCATTCCAGGTGTGAAGAAGACAAGAAGCAAATCACATCACTGTTTAAGAGAGGTCAATTGCTGTGGGTAATCCCTGGTCAATGACGTAGAGCTAGTTGCGGGGAGCTAGAGCTAGTTGAGGGTCTGCTATTATGTGGTCAGAGCAGTGTGGAGGTCACGTCAGGCCAACCACCAGGGTGATGTCATGAGGTTGCCCAAACATCCATAGAGGTTCACTTAGGGTCGGAGGAGTGTCCTCACAGGTTCACAGCCGCACAGGATCACCGGCCACCTGACCTTGACACAGCTGTAATGCAAAGAATGTGTACTCTGTGCCAATACCATGTGTGTTCAGGTTAAATCTGTTGAAACGCATGAAAATCCTCTAGTTTCTGTACTACTGTCATCTGGTTCTCATTGATCACTGATGAGAACTGAAATGTAAAGTGGGGGTTGGAGTACTGATTACAAATGTATATTTATTGCAAGTTGTCTTGACTAAAAGTGTTCTAACACCGACCAGGCGCACATCTTTACAATCCACAACCAGGATCAAATGAGGAATTAAGGTCCGTCTGTGATGAGGATCACAGACAGACCTAGGCCCAGGAATCCATCACAAAGGATGACCAATTTTTAGACCATTTGGTCGGACCACGGACACATTTGAAATAACCAAAAGGAACCGCCCACATCTGAGATCTAAACGTGTGACAGTTCTTGTCCACCTCGAGAGGACGCTAAAATAAACTACGGAACTTATCGGAAACGCCATAGGAATGAACCTTTTCGAACATGTTTATCAAGTTCATCATGGACAACATTGCCAATTGACTGACAATTGACATTATTATGTGTGACCTGGGAACATTCTTGGGGGGTTGGGGGGGCCTGTGTGCACAGTAGGAGAGTTAGATGTCTCTTCTGCTAGGCTGCTGGGTGCTCGTCTGGTGAAAGCTCTTAACATCATCAAGGTGTCTCCAGGAAAGTTGAAGGACACATCTCCAGGAAAGACAAAGGACGCGTCTCCTGTATATGCCGTGTACAGAGTGCACATAGAAGCAAGCAAACCCACCACTATTGAAATAATTGTCCGTAAGGGGAACGAGGGCCAACTCATCGATTTCAGTGAATCAACGCACCATAAGCCAGTGGCCTAGACCTTCCACCTGCAGTTGACTCTGCAGGACAACGGTCCAAGCTGCAATCCCAGAGACTTCCAGTTGGTGAAACGCACAGCGTCTACTCTGGTCTGCAAGTATTTGGTGTGTCTAGCTTGGTGGTAGAATATTCTCAATTAGTGGCTATTGCTCACCCATAGTTCACTATTCCTGACTGTTTCTAGACCAATATAGATGAGCGCTTTTCCACAGCTCTGAGTATTGGAACCAGTGCACACGCTTTTGTGCTTTTTATTCTGTCAACTAAACAGTACTAAACAGTACTGTCCGAGCAATACCGGAAACCATTTATTGATTTGTTTTTGCATTTGCCATACTACTTTGTGCAGTGGAAAAAAGCGGCATTTTATTGCTAGCATTATAACAGAACCTATATTATTAACCCTTGGTCCAACTACAATGCCATTTCCCAGGCAATTTCCCCTTTTTCCTGTTTTTATGGAGGCGGGCTAGTATTAACAAATTGTGTGTATTTATGGTATTTCTATAAATATAGTCTATAGTCTCTTATTATGCTTAACTTTGGCCTTTATGTATACAAAAAACGACATCCTAAAGATACTTTAGGCTCTGGTAATGCTGAGCCTGGTGATGGGTAGTTGCCATTATTTAAGGCATGTTACACACTAAATCATTAATCAATTAATCCAAAAAAATAATCAATAGCTTAAAGGGGCAATGTGTAAGAACATTAGTTTAAAACATTAAAAAATTACATTATAATTACAATTATCAACAGAATGTGAAGAAATTACAGTTTTGACGTTATGTCAAAGACATCTATGTATTGTGTTGCAGAGATATTTACTTAAGTTAGCAGCTAGCCCAGCTAGCGCCGGCCCGTACTGTCTCATAATACCACTTTGTACCTCAAGAGGTGATTGCCGTCACTGCAGCGTCCGTATTCTATCACTTGAAGGAGAAAAACTTGACGCCATAGCACCGATTCACTGTAAACAGTAAGCTTTACGCTATATTCGGGTGGCCGTGTGTCGGGTGATGCTTTTGTGGGAATATGCTGCCCCCTATTTTGTGGATTTGACAGTTGGCCAAACTTACACATTGTAACTTTTAAGCAAGTTGTTTGCAATTTGTTTTTGCATAATTTGGAAAAAAAATGATTACCCATTTTCTACCCCAAAACAACCCTATAATAACAATAACACTTATAATAGTAAGTAATAATATTATAATAATAATAATAACAATAACATGCACTCATTTTATATTTTGGGATAGAAAACGGGACATCATTTTTATTTCTAGACTTCTCTCTCAGATCCAATAGGATAGAAAGGATGGTTTGACCAGATTTCCTCATGTCATGTCTCTAATCTTTCCCTGCTGTGCCCCTGCCCTTTCGCCTGGGGAAACCCGGAGAATCTTCTTACTCTCTGTAGGTTAATGAGAGAAACGCGGTATTCACGAACCTGTCGATCCTATGACCCGGAACCAGGCGTCAAGCGGCCAGTTTAGCACCAGATGACGAGCAGAGACCAGGATTGACTTGTTGAGGCTACGGCTAAGCCAAAAGCAGGGTTAATTAGGTTATGGTGAGATGCCTTTGGAATGTGCAGTCTGGGAAGACCTTGTAGATCGGTGGGTCCAAAACATTTCTCACCTTGGCTTATGTCTTAATTGCTTAAAGCCTGTTTGGGGCTAAGCTTTGTGAATCGCTTATTGATTCGCAATCGATTAATTAGTGGAAAGAAAAATTAGAGATTGGTGCTCTGGACCGGAGTAGGAGATACTGTGGTTTTCTTGCGTCACTTGTTTAGGTAACTCAACCCAATTAGGATAATTCAAATATTGGCTCACAGTAATAGGACCATACTTGTGTTGTTTGTGTTCTGTAGGTAGAGTTAGTCAGACAGGCACCCACAGTATTATGTCTACCTTTGTGGAGTCAAGTAGGTTAGACAAAGTACAGATTGATAAGGAGTGTTTGGTAAGATATGGTCAAGGTCGAAATTTGTTAAATGCTCAATGGTCCCGTTTTGTTTCTCACAAGGATGGGCCAAAAAATAAATACAATTGTAATAATGTAGTACAACTCTAAAAAGTGTGAATTAAATTTTTTTACTTGACCGTTTGTCTTTTAATATTGTCAATATTAAAGGGGCAGTAAACCCTTTTTTCTTTTAAACATGGTAATATGTCTTATATTATATTCAACATAGTAATCTATGCCATTTTGTCACTATAGCTAAAATAAGACCGTAATTTAGAGAAAACGGGTGTAAAAGCCTTTGTTTTTGCCAGTCTCCACCGCCCAGTTTGTGAACGTTCTACTCTGCTCTGAACTCAAGTCGCGTTCTTTTGGTGACCCCACCGGCGAGAGGGTACGCTAAGTGTGTGGAGGTCTTGATTTTGATGGCCCCGTCCGGGAGAGGTTAAGCTTCTCGGACACTTATAGTATATCGCTATGGTGTGTGGCACATTTCATATACGTCGCTCATTATAACGCTCATACACAATGACGGTACTAGCTTAAAAAAAAGTATTACAAAGTTGCCGTGCGTCATAACCATGGGGATAACACATCACCCTCCTTCCTCTAACTCAAAGCCCAAAACGCATTTTTATTAATACATTATTTTTAAATAATTCTGTGTTGGAATGTGTGTGTGTGCAGGAGTGTGAGCAGCTCCAGAAGATGTATGCGGGACCGCTGGATGAGCGTTTCCTAGAGCACACCCAGCACCAGCATGTGCTGTACCAGCAAGAGCAGCAAATCCTCCACCAGCAAATCCAGGTACAGTGTGCCACTATGGATCATGGCAACAGGCACAAAAGAGCCAGACGAAACTTGCTATTCAAATCCTGCAATTCATTCTTTCACCCAATGTCAGTGTGCTTTGTTTAGCACATTTCTTATCAGTCGCATATAAACAAGAGTCACATTGGATCGTCCAATTGAGTTCTTAACGTGAGGTTTCTTACCGTCTTGCAGGCTCTGTCGTTAGGGCATGGAGAGAGCCAGCCCAGTCACCTAACCCACCAGCTTCAGAGGTAACATCACCTGCTAGTCTTTAGTTACCTGCCAGCCTTTAGTTACCTGCTAGCCTTTATTTACCTGCTAGCCTTTATTTACCTGTTGGCTTTTATTTACCTGCTAGCATTTAGTTACCGTCCTGCAAGCATTTAGTTAGCTGTTAGCATTTAGTTAACTATTAGCCTTTAGTTACCTGCTAGCCTTTAGTTGGCTGTTAGACTTTGGTTACCTGTTAGCCTTCCGTTACCTGTTAGCATTTAGCTATCTGTTAGCATTTAGTTAGCTGCTAGCCTTCAGTTACCTGGAAACATGATGCTATGCTGAGACGTTCTCCGCTCCCCCTCAGGTTGCGCATTCAGCCCCCCTCCAGCCCCCCACCCACACATCCCAGCAACCATCTGTTCAGACAGCCCAATCAGAGCCCTCCGCCTGGCTCGGCGGGCATGATGCAGGGTCACGGGCCGTCACCAGTGCAGTACCAGCATGGCACTCCCGCTCTCTACCAGGGCCAGAGCGGCAGCCCCCCACCCACAGGCCTCAACAGGGTCCCCCTACCCACCAATCAGCAGGCGGGGTCGGGCCGCACAGGTGTCCCGCTAGCCCCAGGAGTTCCCCAGCAACAACAGGTAGGACCAAGGGGGGCCCCCATCGATAATCTTGTTTTGTTTTCAACCATCTTATTAGACTTAAGTTATTCTCTTTTAAAGCATGCATATATATTTGATACAATCATGCAAATAATGCAAATGGTTAATTTGCCATGTTTGATGTTTTTTTTGTGTATTTCTGCCCCTGAAGGTGACCATCCAGGTGCAGGATGTGGAGCTGGGAGGCGGGGCACAGAGGCAGGGTGCCTACCTGTCCACACCCTGCGGACACCGGGTGCTCGGGAAGCAGCTGAGTGCGGACAACGCCGAGATGCACAGGTGACCCCACCACCCGCTCCGTCAGCATCCTCCCCAGATGTCTGCCAAAAACACTGTTGTTTGTCTTTGTTTTTGTTTTTCGGTCATAGCCCTGTGTGTTATGGGCTGACAGAGGCCTTGTGCAGACCAAACCCCTTGCCTGGTCCATGATCAGATCTGAACATGTAATCTTGTAAGTTATTCAGATGGTTGGTATAATTAGTCTTTCCTCCCTGGTGTTTTAGTCGCAGCCTGGGGCGCTTCTCGTCAGGCTACGACCAGGCCCAGTTCAACCCCCACCTCTTCTCCGGGGAAGTTGGCTCGCGGGGGGTCTCGGGTGTGGTGGGCTCCTACAGCCCCTACCTGCAGGGCACCCTCAACGTGCCCGGCCTGGAGGGCTACCAGGGCGGGGTGGTGGGCGGCTACGGCAGCCCCTCGGCGCTGCAGCAGGCCCTGCTCTCGCCCACCCCGCTGGACTACCACCCCCCTCAGCAGCACATCACGTCCACCCTGCAGGGCCTGCTGTCGCCCCGCCACTCCCTGAGCGGACACGCCGACCCGCGGCTGCCCCCTCAGGACCTGGCCGCGCTGCTGAAGAGGCAGAGCCCGCGGCCTGGGTCGGCGGCCACCACCTCGCCCGCCGCCGCCCCCGGGCCCCAGGACTACGGCGAGATGCTGCTGCTCCGCCAGCTGAGCCAGGGGGAGAGCCTGGAGCCCCCGGCCCCGCAGGCCGCCGCGGGGGGTCCCCACTTCCACCACCTGCTGCAGATCCGCTCCCCGGATGTCCAGCCCCAGCAGCAGCAGCAGCCCCAGCCCCAGCAGCAGCAGCCCCAGCACCAGGCCCTCTGCCCCAGCCTGCCCCACTCGGAGAGCATGGAGGAAGATGAGGGGCCCGCCGGCTACCACCACGCACACGAGGGCCTGCTGGCCAAGGCAGGGGAGGGCCACGAGCTGCTGGGGCCGCCACGGGGGGGCACCCCGCCCTACAACTCCCCCACACACAGGCAGGGCTACATGAGGAGCGGCTCGGCAACCAGAGGTGAGGCCCCTGTGGATGGAGATGGACATCCTGATTCCCCATCAGTCTTAACTGAAGGGTTTAAGAGAAGCAAATCTGTCCAGAAGCAGTGAATCTCCTAAATGAACTAAAAATTCCTTTAGAAGTTAAATCATGCGTTCGATTGCTTTAAACTTGGTTGAGAATGAAGCGAGTCACCAAGAACACATGCAAATGATACATGATATCTGTGGGAAAAAGGTTATTTAAGGTTTCTCTTTTTCTCTCCCTCTCTCACTGTCGTTCTTTTTCTTTGTCATTCTCCTGCTCTGCAGAGCCTGAGCATGTAGAGTGCAGGCCCCTGGGCCAGGCCATGGAGGTGCCAGACCATAATGGCGTGGGCTACTCCAGAGGACCCCAGGGCGAAGCCTACAGGTCCCGCGGGCAGCTGCAGCGCCACCACACCATCCAGACATGCGACGACGCCTATGTAAGTGGACAAGCTTAGAGCCCCACCCCCCCTCCCCCCTCTCTTTCACCCATACTGTTGATGATCCACTAACACACAGGAGTGGCGTCAAGTCACAACACCACAAGCCAGAGGCAGGATTTTAGACTGGACTTGACGTCTTGTACTTGTATGTCGTCTGTCTCACATGTCTTAAATGCTCTGTAGCCTTTACCATGCGAGTGAAGTTCCTAGTGGAAAATAAACACGCAATGTTCCGGGGTTCTTGGCGGACAGAAGACATCCAAACTGTATTTGGTCGCAGGAGATTTGCTCACCGGTGTTTCCCCCCCCCGTCCCCAACCGCCTTCTCTCTAGGACCAGACAGAGCCCATGTCTGGAATGAGCCTATTGGCCGGCAAGGCGCTGAGCTCCGCCCGCATGTCGGACATCCAGAGCCAGTCCTCGCTGTCAGGCAGCCAGCAGCTTCAGCGGAGAGAGGAGTCTGGTTAGTCGCACCCACACACCACAGCTGATGACATGTTCACGTGAAAGGGTTGATTCTTAAGGCTGTCGCATTTACAAAGAAATTCCATATTTTATACTTTTTCCTGTTTCAAAAGCAAGCAGTCATTTCATATGCAAGCATTATGTATGCCCTTCTTCATGTGGTAATTGACATGTTTGCATGGTCGTTGCCATCTACAGCCTATGTAACTTTTAATTAAATAATAAATGATTCATCGAGGGCTGAACAGAAGGGAGTTTGGGAGAGTTGGAATAAGAAGCGCATGTTTGGTTTAGCAAAACTAACCACTGATAAGAAAAGAACATTCCAGCAATCAGAAAGAGGAGTATGTTCCTGAAAGTAAGTTGGCCATCTTTGAAGACGGTGCATTGCTGCCCCCTACAGTTGACACTGGGTTTTCTTTTAAAAGGAACTGAGCATTGCAGAATGAAAATGTAACAATTAAGTGTGTGTGTGTGTGTGTGTGTGTGTGTGTGTGTGTGTGTGTGTGTGTGTGTGTGTGTGTGTGTGTGTGTGTGTGTGTGTGTGTGTGTGTGTGTGTGTGTGTGTGTGTGTGTGGGTGTGTGGGTGTGTGGGCGGGG
>OOFB01015019.1:2309-14648 GCA_900323305.1 Trachyrincus murrayi | reverse complement strand
TATTAACATAGTTGAATTTGCTCAGTCCTGAACCTCTTTCAAAGCACTTTTCTCAACCCAGGGATGAAACAGTGAGAATACAGAGACAGACAGACACACAGAGAGAGAGAGAGAGAGAGAGAGAGAGAGAGAGAGAGAGAGAGAGAGAGAGAGAGAGAGAGAGAGAGAAATCATTTGGCGTAAGGGCGTAATCGTAAGTGGCCTTGTTGTCTTGACAGGAAGTAGGAAGGAGACAGGGAATAGTAAGGTGACCAGATTTCTGAAATGAAAAACTGGGACATTTGCAGTTTGGCGGTCCATATATCAACAACGTTATTTTTTCTGAAATTAAAAAAGGGACATATTTACGTTTTGTCTATTATCATGGTAAATGTAGTAATGTAGTAAAAGATTGTTTTGGTAAACCAGCCAAAAACAGTAGGCTAATTGAATAGGGAATCATTCTATATTGTATTGATAGTCTATTGTTTATGATCGGTCATGCCTGTCTAATATTCATGCCTAATATTCATGAGAAAGCTAGAACCTATGCCCTTTCAAAATCTATTCATATATTTTTTAAATCCTATTTTAAAAAAACGGGGACATTTCCGGGGATAGCTCCAGCCAGGGACAGGCTACCAGAAAAAGGGACTGTCCCCAAAAAACAGGGATGTCACCCTTGGAAATAGGAAAGAAGGCAAAGAGGCAGCGAGCAGCAGAGTTACTGAACTTCATAGCTCGCTTCTAGCTATCATTACCCTAGAGAGGTAACCCTGCTAGCTACTAGCCACCAATGCCCCAGAGAGCTAACCCTGCTAGCTACTAGCCACCAATACCCCAGAGAGCTAACTCTGCTAGTTACTAGCCACCAATGCTCCCATGCTGGCAATACTCTCTGCTCACAATCTTCCTTCAGATGATGAATATAATGAAAGACTAAGCTAACACTAGCTTACAGGCAAAGCTAAGCAGAGCACCCAGAGAGAATGTGTATTGGATGAGATGTGGAGACCAGAGTGTCAGCATCAACAGCACATGGCCTGATGCCTGGCCTCAACCTTAACATCCCCACGCTCATGAATGGACTTCTCTCTTCATGACAAGATAACACACAACTACCATCTACCATCTCTCTATTCCCTTCAAAAACAAAAAAAACGAAATCGCCTGCAACTGAACTTCCTGCAGGTCAATGGATCAATTCCCACAACCGCCCAGGTCCCTGAGCAAGTAAAAGCTACAGACCTCAGGCACTGTTCTGAATGAGGTGGATAATGTGGTTTCCATGGTGATGATGCTGTGGTTTCTCACCTTTTCTCTGGGGCTGGTGGCGGTGAGGGACCTCTGCAGTGCCCCCTGCAGGGATGTTCTGTAGTTAGAGAAGTTATTGGAAGGATCCATCTGGTGCTGGGGTGAGAGAGAGAGAGAGAGAGAGAGAGAGAGAGAGAGAGAGAGAGAGAAAACAATGAAGATGATGCCCAATATAAGGAACTGTTATTACCATGAAGTAGTAGTATAATACATTATAATACATTATAACTTCTATTATAACTATGATACAGTGAGAACCAGACAGGACCTACCTCCAGGATATCAAATGAAGCTGTCTTCACTTTTCCCCATGTCTTTTTCAACCGAGACACCGAACCCATCGTCATCCCAGCTGAGAAAAACACATCTCTGTTTACTGTATTGTACTGTCATTTACATGTTACAACTGCACTCCTGCACAATATAATTTATCTGTATATATTAAATTTATTTATTAGATTTTATATATCTGTATAGTATTTTACTATACAGATATACTCTACTTCCCCTTTCCTCCCTTATTTTTTACAACTTTTGTATTTTATATTTAGGAGTAGGACAATATATAATTAACACATGCTCTGCTCCCATATGCTAGTCCTGTGTGTGTGTGTGTGTGTGTGTGTGTGTGTGTGTGTGTGTGTGTGTGTGGGCGTGCGTGTGTATGTATGTTGTAACAACACCTCCACCCCCATAAATATCCATATAGAGGATATCTCTCTCTCAGAGGAGCGGGGACAGCTGGCAGTCCTATAGAGGCTACTCCCCCCCTCTCTCTGTCTCCACACCATCTGTGTGGTTATCCCCCCTCACACACACAGCCCTCAGGCCCACCAGATGCCCTCCTATCCTGAACAATTGGATGGCCAACACACACACACACACACACACACACACACACACACACATGCACTCCACCCAACCCACTCCCCCTCATAACAATAGCAACAATAACAACAACAACAACAACAATAATAATAATAACAATAATAATAATAATCATCATAATAATACCCATAATAATACCAATAATAATAATAATAATAATAATAATAATAACTAGAAATACAATAGGTATCCACAGATACTTTGTGAATACCTAATAATAATAATAATAATAATAATAATAATAATAATATGTGTCTTACAGAGGACGGCCATGAGGGAGTTAAAGTTCCCGATGTTGAAGCATTCTCTCGCCACATCGATAAAGAACTCTGTCACCCTGGCTCTGGTCTTCCTCTTCACGGGCTGCAGAACCACACAAACACGAGCTAGTCACTAGCTAGTCCGCTAGCATTATTAGCTAAACACACTGCTTCAACTGGTGTAACTACCATATATGCAGGTAATGCAGCAGCAACAGTTTAGGGCCCGCACACACGGGCCCCTCTTTATCTTGCCACTATTGTATCATAAGATCGATACAATCGAGCACTGATTCTACAGTACACACTAAACTTTAATGGTAAGTGGTAAGTATTTATAGTATAGACTCAATGAGTCAAGTACATACTTGATTCACCAAATAAATAACAATACAATAACATAAAACAGTTTTACATATACAAGCATATAGTTTATTGACTCATACCTCTATGTTATATTTCTTGCTGTCACCAATTATGTTTTCATCTGTTACGGTGCTCCGACTTAGATTTAGTAAGTATAGCACGATGGTCTGTTTTAATTTAGACGTCAACTGTGCAGCGCATTTCACTGTTGCTGGTCGTTTTAAAGCTGCGTTCACTTCTTACATTGTGTTACGTCTGATTGTGATATTGTGAGATTGAGCCTGGTGAGGAGGAGCGCACACGGCCACTCCTGGCTATCTATATAATATATATAATCTACGCTTTAATCAGCGAATGAGAGGCACAATGGGCACGCTTTGACCATCTTGCATTGGGGCCCGGCGCTGACTCGTTACGCCACTGATGAAGGTTACTTACCATACAAATCTCTGTAGCCACCAGGTAGCTGAGTCTGTTGAACCACTCCACATACACTCCAAGGTTACCCGGCTACAATAACACAAACAAACAAACAACCAAATAAACAAACAAACGGTTAGCACTTAGCCTCACTGATAACTTAGCAGAAAAACAGCATGCAACAAACACACATCCAAGCACCACTGATAACTGATAAGCAGGAACATTTTATTTAAATGGACTGCTTGTATAGAGTGCTTTTCTTTAGCCAACACACACACACACAGACACACACACAGAACCAACACTCTTAGCAGAGCAGGTCTGGTTCGATGCCCAGAGACCCAGTGTTGTTGCCGTCTGTTTTTTTGTGTTGATTTCTCATCATCTAATTCCATAAATTCCTATGGCATTGTGTGTGTGTGTGTGTGTGTGTGTGTGTGTGCGTGTGCATGTGCGTGTGTGTTTACCTGGTTGCTGTCCAGCTGTGGTTTCTGAACAAATGCCTGAATAAATTCCTCAGGGCCGATGTACCTCAGTCTCTCCTGAAGAGAAAACACATTGACACACTGACTAATTGACTCCAATGCAAACATTGATTTCACCCTCAGCACTCCTGCTATCGCAACTGAAATCCTGAAGCATCCTCCTCCTATTGGCCTCATCCAAACCGCCCGTGTCTTCACGGAGGCAACAATGGATGGACTCATATCTATAGCCATTCACAAATTACAATTTAGTAGTGGTTAGGGTTAGAGGTCAGGGCTAGGGTTGGTCCTCACCAGCTCTATGTGCGTGAGCTGCTGAGCCAGGGTGAAGGGGTCGTTACAGACAGACAGCAGGTCCCTCTGGGCCCGGGGCTTGGTCTTCATCATCGTCCGGCACTCCGCTGCCATGCTCCTGATCCTCAGCAGGACCTCCTGGTACCGGCTCTGGACCGCCACACTCCGCATCAGATCCTGGAGGATCTGGCCCAACGCCTTCCTATACACCTAGAGAGGGTGAGATCATTCATTACCCTCTGCAACCTTAATCCTAAATCTAACCCCAACGGTCCTAAACCTAACCCTCCTAACTCTAACCCCTAACCCTCCTAACCCTAACCCCCCTAACTTTAACCCCTAACCCTCCTAACCCTAACCTTCCTAGCTTTAACACTAACCCCCCTAACTCTAACCCCCCTAACCCTAACCCTCCTAACCCTAACCCTCCTAAGTCTAACCACTAACCTTAACCCTTCTAACCCTAACCCTCCTAACCCTAATCCTATGTAGAACAGGTTAGAATGTAGAACAGATTAAAGATCCTCATAGACTTAGTTCAACAACTTTCTATTAGACATAAGATAAGACGTACTTTGTTAACACCTACATGCACCACAAGCATGTGATGAAGACCGACTACTTAAGACTACTAAAGGAAGATGAGAGCATGTTAGCTACGCGGTTAGTAACCACAGCTAATTGGTTCCCAACACATCTCGTGAGTACACAAGATCCTTGAACTAACGTGAACTCCAAGCAGAAGGAAGACAGACAGTCAGGAATGTTCTGCTCTTTGTTTTGGTTACACTGAAGAACAGCTGAACTCAAGCTCTTACGCAAAACCACCCACCCAGAGACAAACGGACGGAACAAGGGGCCCCTCCCCGGCTCCCAGGGGTCATTCTCCCCTGTTGGATGGCCTCCACACTGACCCAATGTCCTCTATTACATAACAGCAGCCAGGAATAGACCATGGCTCTTTGATTTACAGTGTGTATCTGTGTGTGTGTGTGTGTGTGTGTGTGTGTGTGTGTGTGTGTGTGTGTGTGTAGTAAAGTCATTCTCTGTTTCCATACGGCATTCTCTGCAGCTTCCCACCTCACCCCAGAATGACCTTTGACCTCGCAATGCAAGCAACAAGTGGGGAGCTAAGGCAGCTTTGGCTCCCTTCTCGCGTCTGAGGCTTCAGTTGGCATGGTGACATGATCATCCACAACCTTGATAAATTACCTCAGCGTGTGGTTTGGCACTCAATAAAGAAAAGACCAGGGACTAACTGCTAATGTAGAGTACAATACCTTAGCTAGCTAGCTGCTAATGTGGAGTGCAGTATTTTAGCTACCTGATAACGTAGTGTACAGTATCTTAGCTAGCTAGCTGCTAATGTAGAGTACAATATTTTAGCTAGCTGCTAACAGTGGAAAATCTCCCAGCCGGTTCCTCATTCTGCCCCTCCACCAGAGAATAGACCTTCAGTAGGAGCCTCACCCCTGGTGTTGTCAACAATTAGGGCTAAGGTATCTAGGTTGGGGTTTGGGGTCTGGGTATTTGTGGTTTGGGTTAGGGTAAAGTTTCAGGGGTCAGACCTGGTCTACGGTGGCGAGGTGCTGGGTGATGTCCTTCAGGCTGCTCATCATCCTCTCATCGCGGAAGTCATGCGGGAAGCTGCTCGCCCACTCCCTCAGCAGCTGCACCATCTTCGGAGCTAGCTCCCGGATCCTTATCTAAAATGTAATTAGTAATAATAATATAAATAATATAAAGGTTAAATCTGTGTTTTATATATCTGTATGGTATTTTACTATACTATATTGTACTTCCCCTTTCCTCCCTTATTTTTTTTAGAACTTTTGTATTTTATGTTTATGTGATTAAAATATTACATCCACAAAGATAAACAATTTGGTGGGTGTAATTTGTAACACCCTTATACATAACAAACTGTTTTGAACTTTCCATCACTCTGGGAAGTGAAGGGAGTAACCCTGTAAAGGGTAACTTTGTAAAGTGGAAACCCTGTAAACATGGTAACCTTGTAAATCGGGTAACCATGTAAATATGGTAACCTTGTAAACATAGTAACCCTGTAAAGTGGTTAACCATGTAACCCCGTAAAGGACCAGCGGTAGCCCTGATAACAGGGCAGTGTTGTACCTTGTCGGCCTGGGGGTCGTCATGTTGCGGGTCCAAAACCAGCCGGCAGACGGTGGACATGAGCTGGTAGGGTGGGAGGAAGAGCCGGGAGCTGAGCAGGAAGGTGAAGATGTATGTCCTCTGAAAAAGACAGGTTGGTTAGTTAAGGGTAGATATGGTTATGGGTAGATATGGTTAAGGGTTAAGGGAGACTCACGTCAGGGTAGTAGTCGAGCATTGGGACCAGCTGCTGGATGAGGACGTCCAGGGACCCAGACACCAGCTGGTTGTCATGATAACAGAGGCTGGGGTAGTCCATGTCCACTGTGGTCTGGGACCGCTTGACATCACCGGCCCCCTGCTGGGCAGAGAGGGGAGGAGTCTGGGGCATGCTGGCCTACTGGAGGAATATAGTAGTCTTAAAGACGGTTCAGGGTTGGTTAAGGGTATTTCCTAATGGATGAAAATAGATTTGCTATAAAACTGTTAACGATATATAAAGCATGTGATATGAGTAATGTTCCTGTGTGATGACAATAACAAGGAAAGAGGAAGTCAAATGAGAAACTAAAATACTGTTTTACTCTGTGAGGGAGATTGCACCGTTCATTCCCAAGCAAGTTAATATTAGCAAAACATTAGTAATTTCATTCAGAAAACACTCCTCACACACACACACACACACACACACACACACACACACACACAGTCTTGTGATTGTTTAGATCACAGGACACTATCATATTGGATTATGTTACTAGACAATATTATAGCTCATATTTCCTATATTATATTAGGGTCTGGCACTGTACTTCAGGGTCGGCTTGCAGGTGATGTTATATCCTGACCTCAATCTGGTTTAGTTTATTATAATTATGATATTAATATTTTATATTGCTCTGTCAAAGTGTTTAACAGTGTCATCGATAGATTGTATTCATCTATATTCAAGCATAGTCGCTTTCAGACATTTATAGGCGACTGGGCGACGATTTTCTTACGAAAACACAGAGCACTGGGAAAACTAAAATCGACAAACGACGCAAATCAACGTCGCTGTAACGCCGGCGCACCGCCAGTATTTTGACCAACAGTCCCTCTTACCTGGCCAAAGTATCGATAACCCATAAATAAAGTAAACCCATCAAGTGATTTAGGCTACCTGGTCAACGGCAAAGGGACAACATGAATTTACTTGTTGATCTTCACCGACTTTTGCGAGTGGGTAGTAAGATTCATTTATTAAATACTAATAAAGTGGGATAGCAAACCATTCCTGCTTGGCAGAACAGCAGTCTGTTCATTTGAATACGATTATTGATTATTGCTAATAGGTAGTATTTACAAAATAAGTCTCACCTGAATGGAGTGCTGCTGTATCTTGAGATCGATAAATCCTTCTGAGCGAAACCTCCAGAGAAACACCAACTCTGGTTGTCAATCAGGTACGCCTATAGACAACAGTATAGCAGAGTAAACTGCATCTCTCTCGGACCGGCTGCGAGTCGAGTAGGCGACCGAGAGTCCTTTTTTCCACGCAACACATGGTGGCCAATCAGAGATCACACACACACACACACACACGCACACACACGCACACACACGCACACCTCGCTTTCTGTTCCGCTCTCTCACTTTCCATTTCTTACGATCGGAATACAGCTTTGGAGATCCCAAGTTGTTTTTCGCTATGTGGAGATCCCCAATGTTTTCCGCTTCGTAACGACATCTCAGACACTTAATATAGGCCTATGCCTATAATATATAGGCCTTAATGTCATCAATAGACCACGGTGTGTAATGGTTGTCTCGGTTTATTCCAGCTAATAAATTATATTTTAATTATGTCGTTGTTAAGCAGACAATATTCTCCATCGGAACGACTTTTACTGCAGTACAGCAGTAGGCCTAGAAGTGACAATAGCAGTAGGCCTACTATAGCAGTACTCTATCAGTAGGCATACTATAGCAGTATAGCAGTACTATAGCAGTAGGCCTACTATAGCAGTATAGCAGTCTGGAGGGGGTGGAGGAAGGGCATTAAAGGGTCTTTTTATGGTGGACTTGAGCATAAATCAACAGGCTGTATGCTGCGTCCACTAAGTAATTGAGAAGATGCCAGTTGGTTCATTGTCTTCTCCTTGCCTTCACACGACAGAACCAGCTCTTCGTCTTAAACCAAAACATCATGCCATCAACAAGCACACACGTTTTTACCATGTGCTGAGCATGGAGTTAGAAGCAAAAACATTCTAAAATCAATATAATTAAAACATTTAAATAACTATAATAAAACATCAACATAGCTGTTGCAGTACGGAACTCTACTATTGGCTAATGTCCCCGGAATGGAAGAAGAAGAGAAAGTGCATCACACACCTGGAGAAATAGCTGCTATCACATATACACTAATGATAATCAGTAGGCCTACACTTTCTGTCTGGCTGTATGTTGTTTGTTTTGGTCTGGTGGTGCAAACTGTCTTGTGATTGTTTTGATCACAGGACAACTAAAAGTAATGCTGCCATAACTACAACCTGATTCTTCATTCAGTTCAAACATCTCAATTAAAAGCCAATGTTAAATTGAACAGTTCATTACAATAAAGTTACAAGTTAGAAAATACAATATAATAGAACACACACAAGCGCACACACAAGCGCGCACACACACACACACACGTACAACACACATACACACATACACACACAGGCACACACCTGCCTATTTCTTTTTTTACAACTTGCTAAAATGTTCTCTTCACAAAATGTGATGATTGGTCCAAGTTGATAAACAGCTCTGTTATTTATAGTATTTTACATGTGACTGCCACTAAAAGTTCTCTTCTTGTTTAAAGGAATGAAAAACAATGCAGTGGCATTTTACCAGCAAAGCTGTCCCGTGTGGTATAAGCAGTACTTTCTGCATGTAGTAGTAGTAGTTGTGAAAGTGTGCAAATGTAGGTCAGCTCATCAATTTAGTCTTTTGCCAGTTTTTTGTAAATTTAGCTCTGTACTTGCCAGCATCATTTTGTACAGTTCAGTAATGGAGGTCCATTCGGTCCACACGTTTCTGCTCATTTGTAAATTTAGTTCTGTACTTCTAATTATCCTTTCACAGGTTGGGAGGGTTTTATCTGTGAACACATTATGACAGTTTTGATATCTGGATATCGCATAGAAATTGAAAAGATTTGCCATGTTAGTGGGCTCGTCAAACACCGCTTGCAAGCAGGGATCTAAATGTGCAAACCTGGGAAAACTAAACCGAAAAACTAAACACAAGTACAAGTTTGTTGGCATGTTTGATGTTAATCTATTTCAGAATCAAGAGTTTATTTCATCAAGCAATTTTTAAAAAAATGGGCTGTTAAAGTACTCAATGAGTTTAATAATTGACCGGTTGTATTTGTGAATGTCTCTTAAGACTGACTTGTGGAGTGGGAGTGAAGCAGAGGCCCCTCTCCAGCAGCTGAGTTCATGTGTGTGACAGCAGGTGGACTAGGGATGATAAATTGGGATTTAGCCTCCTCATCTATTTGACCCAGTGTTAGTGGTTTGTGTGATGTGGTTTGTGGTGTCCAGTGTATGCTGTCAAATCAAAGTCAAGGTGTTTTATTGATCACTTGCACAGTATAACACAGGGTCATTCTACACAGTGAAATTCTTGTGACATGGCAAGCTCACAATACGTAGAACAATCACAGAATAAGGGCAAAAAAAAATAAAGTTACAAAAAGTTTTTAAAAATATATACATAATAAAAAATATACATAATAAGATAAATAAACACTAGCATTATAATTATAAAAGTATAAAGTATAAAGTGGAGGATTTACAACAATACAACATATGCTGTGTGAAATTGAAAGTGTATTTCAAATAGTGGGTTGTAATGTGGGGTGATGTATGCATTGATAAATTGTAATGTAGATTGGTGTTAGGGTTAGGGTTAGGTTTTTGGGTTAGGACGTGGAACGGTCCCAGGACGGGGGCCCACAGTCCCAGGACAGGCCCCTGAGGTCCCCAGGGTCTTCAGGGTCCGGGTTCCTGAAAAACAACCTTGGATGGGGTAACGGAGCTCCCAGGTGGCTTCAGAATTCAGGGTCAGGGTTCCGGAAAAAGACCCCAGGGCGACTTTTAAAATAAAAGAAGCGTGTATGGCAGAATAAGGATGCTTTCACACCTGAGCTCTCTGTCTTAATCGAACCCTGGAGCGTTTCCAGGGTTCAAAAATGTGAATGTCATAGTGTTCGAATTCGAGCTGAAACAGGGGGTTCACTTACACTTTAATGACTTCTGTGTCCAAAGTCGCTTTGGATAAAGCCATCTGTTAAATGACTAAATAACATAATAATGTAATAACGTAAGTTATGAAATTGTACGTTAAAAAGATATAAAAGATCAAGGAAAGTTTGATGATACTTGATCACACTTGACCAGGGGTCTCATCCCTCTCACCCCTCTCACCCCTCTCACCCCTCATCAGAACACGGCTCTAGCATTTAGCAAAGCTAATTGTTTTCGGTCGTATTGTTTTCAGTCGTATCTCGCCATGAATATTCTACTGGGAGGAGTGTGAAGGTCATCATGAGATGGTGACTTAATATCCTCGAGGGGGGGAGGACCATCTGGTTGAACCCCCCCCCCCCACACACACACACACACAAACACACACACACACACACACACACACTATTAAAAGCGGGTCACTTCATTGAGGTGGGAATGGGAAAATGGAGGGACCACATGCATTTGGCACTAATCACTACTAGAGAATACGTTTCACCTTAGTGCCCTTGAGCAGAGTAGTGGGGGTACAGGAAAAGGCATGGCTACATCCAAGCACCGCCTCCCATAAACACAGCATGGGATGTGTGTATGTGTGTGCGCTATGCTTGTACGTATGTGAGGCTGTGTGTGTACTTGCATGTGAGTGAATTGCGTGTGTGTGTGTGTGTGTGTACGCTTGCTTGCATGTGTGTGCCTGCATGCATGTATATGTGTGTATGTGTGTGTCTGTGTGTGTATAAACTCACCTGGTTGTTGTGTTGTGTTTGGGTGCTAGGCTTCAGGGAACACTTAGCGTAGCAGCGCGATGCTAGCCAAACGAGTGATGGATTACAGCTCCGAGTTAGCTAATGCGAGATGCTAATTGAGAGGTTTATTTTTAATTTTCTTAAATATATATATATATTTTTTTTTGGTCCCTGGCAGTGCGAGCACAGCTCTGGGCTTGACGTTCGAGGTGTGCCCAGAGATGCGGAAGCACATGGAGATCCTTCCAAAGATGGCGTTCATCCAGGCCAAATCTAGCTTCAGTGCCCAGCTCAGGCTCCTGCCCAGGTAAAGTCACACAAGCACACACACACACACACACACACGCACACGCACACCACACACACGCACGCACGCACACACACAGGTTTCAATGATAATGGTATTATTAGAGCAAACATAATCCTATTTTACACAGTGACCTTATGAAAAGTAAACCTTTGGGACCATTTCGTACACGAAACATACAAGAATGTGAAAACTTGGGCAACATAATTTTCCCTTGTTGACGGATTCAACATAATATTATACAATACAAATATAATACAAAAATAAACAAATGAATAAATAGATCAATAAACAGATCAATAAATAGAAAGTCACCGGACAGCCAGCGGTTATGAAACAAAGCTGTATCTCTTCCCGCCCCTGTCCGTCACGTGCACACCCAGCGCACGTGCACAACACACGCCTATCCTCCTTCCTGAAGGGTTGCACGTGCGCTGTATATACACACAGTATACAGTGTATTATACAGTATAAACGTGTATCCCGTCAAAGAATGCCACAGGGATACGTGATGAGGAGCAGTGTGTGGTTCTTCTGGCCCGGTCTGACTGTGTTGCTGTTTAGTGTTGGCGTTTGGCAGCTGGCCACACTTTGGCTGCTGTCTGAAGTCATCTGGACAAGAGCATTTCAGTTTTGACACAGCAGAAAGAGAGCGAGTGAGGGGGGGAGAGAGAGAGAGAGAGAGAGTCACCCGGGTGTCATACAGAGGTTTAAGTGTGTGTGTGTGTTTGTGTGTTGTAGCTGTAGTAACATACGCCATTAAGAATGTAAATATGAGCTTTAAAACATCAAAGAGAAAGTAAAAACTAAGTGCCGGCTGACACCATATCTTAAATATAAGATAAGATAACTCTCACTTACTAATCCCAG